>JAQFYU010003329.1:0-10207 GCA_034694905.1 Ceratophysella granulata | reverse complement strand
TTTTCCCTTTGTGTACCAATGAATAATAGATGAGCTTGAAGGTGGGGGTACGTGTTTCAATACCTGGCGTTTATTGTATTGTTATGACTCCACGCGGGTCTACAAGCTACAGCTACAAGACTTTAGCTATGAGTTCAATGACCGAATTCAAAAAAGCCGTATAGCATATTTTAGTAGGAATTTTTCCCCCTACTGCCCGTGTCCGGGTATTATCAGTTTAGTATCCCATTCACGCACTGCCATGCCACCATCACACACACTCACCTGTCTCAATTCTCATATGATTAGGAACACGTTTTTATAAGGCTGAAGGCTGAACTGTTTCAACCTGCTGCTGACCAGTTGTGTTCAGGCAGGCCCACGTCCAACACGTCCTTTGGCATTGTGCAGAGCATTATCTTCGTGGTTTGCTTATTTAGTGAAAGTGAAAAATTAGAATATACAATTCTTGTTTTTCAACTCATTCACGAAAGAACAATAAATTTGTGAATTTGTGCACTCGAGCCTAGCATCAACACGACGGACGGACAAACTAGCCCAGTTATTTTATTTTTTTCCTCTTTTTAACACATTTTTCTGCTGAACTGCTTGGATGCATCGTGGAAAGTGGTAAAGACACGCGGAAGGAAGAGAGATTCTCAATTAGTGTGTTAGGAAGGTTGAGGTTGACAATGACACAGAACTTGAATGGGATGGACAGCCGCTGCTGGTGTTGTTGCTTCTGCTAAAAACTCTCTTTTTTTTCATTTATTTGTGTTTGTGTTTTATAGAACTTGGAGTGCATTCTCGGAAGTGGAAGTAGAAGTGCATTTTGTGAATTTAAGACGGTTTTTGGGAACAAAATAAGGATTTTATTGGAGTAAAGTCCGGGTTTTTTTTGGAGGAAACCCCGAAGTCAAGATGGATTTGGGAGCTACGTTGGTCAAGTATTGTCTCTGCCTCTTCAATTTCGTGTTTGTGGTAAGTTGCAAATTATGTTTATATTTTTTGGCTACTTTTTTAATTTTTGTTGTGATTTCTTGATTATTTTAAATTGTGATGTAGTTTGGCACGTATTTGTTTTATGCACACACACGGTTTGTTGCATATTTATTTAAAGTTAATTAAAAAATACGAATATTTAATTATTAAAATTATTGGAATTCGAAGATTTAATTGATTCGAATAATTAGCATAAAAGCACATGTGCCACAATTAAACGATTCAACAATGTTTAATAGGAACTTTGCGCACAATAAAAAATTCAGTATATCAATGTATATCTTAAAAGGCATTTAAATTAATACAATATATTTAGACATGTGCTACTATTAGGCTAATTACAGCACCTCTATTTTAAAAACAAAACAATCAAAATTGGGCACAAATTCGCCGGTTGCCGATATTTATATTTCAATTTTCTGAAAGCCTGAACAGAAAGAATCACTTTTACTTTGTTGTTGAACTACTAAAAGAAAAACTGTTGGAAATGAAATCTGTGTATTCCTTTCCTGTGCATTTTACAAAGTCAGTCGGGCATAAGAAGCAAGGCAGACGCTGCTTGCTGGTTTGGGTATATGCTAATTCCCTAATTTGAAATGTTTGTTTCGAAACCAGAACCATGACCAAATGAATTGATGTGGTCTTCTTCATCTTTTGTAGTTGAAATTGTATACCAGTAGTACAGGCTCTTAAAATAGCTTCACAAATTAAGCAGGGTGCCATGCCAAAAATAGAAAGAACGCCAGTAGAATTGAATTTAAAGTTGAATGCCAAGGACTTGTGATTTTGACTTGTCTGGTTTAATTTTAAGTGCTCCAGCCCACGCCAGCTTTACTGCTTAAACTGCCAATACATATTAGCATTAACGTAACGCAGTGCTTGCGGAATTGTACAAAAGCTGTAATATTTTCTAAACCATGCTGCGATCAAACCTGGTAGGCATCAGACATTTCTGCCGGTTTCCCTTGATGGAAACTGGTTTCTAAGTGGTCCAAACTTGAATTTAAACGACTTTATATGACTTTGAATAGTAAAACTAAAACAAGATCTCAGCGAAACACGCCGCTTTGAGAAATATACAGGGTGGGCGCCAGAATTGTCACCATTTAAAAAAGTCTGAACCCAAACCGGAAGAATTGGTCCAAATGGCAAAAATTCTCGATAACACCGCCCGCACTATTTGAAAAATGTGACAGACGGACAGACAGACGTACAATCGCATAAGCCATCTAGTTAGTCGTTGCAACGAGCTTTATTTAACACGTGCGACTTTTGAGTTTTCTAAAATTTAAGAACATTATGTCGATTAATTAAGCGTGTTTTTGTTTTTCAAATGCAAATTTTGCGTGCACTTATTTTAAAATTCAAATTACTTAGAAACAAACCGTGTTTTTAGTAATATGAAAAGTGCAGAAGTAAAAAAAATGCCATTTATGCGGCAGGGGATGCTTCAGGCTTCTTCAATCTTCAATGTAACCAATCATGCTCCATTGCAGCAGTTTACATTGGTATTCAAATATTCAGGTATTTTCGTAGTGGAAGCCTGGCTACTGTCACTTGTAATAATATCTAGTGTTCCCCTTTTGAATCTTTAATGAAACTTCATGCGTAGCAACGCCTCAAAGGAGTTTCCTTCCAGAAAACCCTAAATTAAACAGTTGATTCTCCGTATTTCAAAGTCAGAAACTTTTAGGAAACCGGAAAAGCCCCAAACATCCAATATTCATAAGTAACGCACAAGTTGCGTGACTTATTTTGGGAGAAAGAAAATTGGAATATTTTTGGTTATGAAACGAATGATCGGTCGTTGGCCCTGTTCAGGGAACAAAAGGAAAACGCAGTTCTTCACCTTAGAAAAAGGGATGCGGGTTCGGATTATGTAATATGAAATAATGGAACGAAATGTCTATTCAAGTTTATTGATTTTTCGATTTTTTTCTATCATGTCGGATGTGTCTCTGTAGTTTTCTATCACCTTCTAATGGCACGCACTTTGCACTGTGTGAAAGTGAAGAGACCTCGAGTGCGTAGCCTGTGGTCCCACTCATACATAGTCATTTTTGATTTTAAGAGCAAAAGTGTGTAGTAAGCCCAAGTGCCTATTTCAATATTCAAGAGTTTCACGAATTTAGTGAAGAACTTGAAATGCATGAATTATTGATGATCTCTGATCTCTTCTTTTTCTAGGTTTTTGGAACAGCTCTACTCGGACTTGGGATTTGGTTGATTGCAGATTTGTCCTCACTCATTTCACTTCTCAGATTGGCGAGTCAGGATCAAATTCGGGTATGTGAAACGCCAATACGCAAAGATCTGATCTGATGCATTGATTTTGGTAAGAATTTCATGCGCAATTAAATAGAATCGAAAAACGAATATACAAATTCATAAAAAATACATAAGAATACTATAAAAATATATGTTAGGAAAATCATAAAATACATACAAATACAAAATAAATTGGAATTCAAAATGAAACCCAAAAATTGATAATTATATTATTATTCTGGTTGACTTCCATCAAGATTGACTGCAATTGCCAAAAAACAAATAATTTTCAAAATCTTCGAGAAATTTTTTTACGACAGTTCTAAAACATCAAAATTTTGAAATAAGTAGTTAAAATTGATTTTATATACCTCAATGTATCGAAAATCGTCCATTAATCCTTCGTTAAAAAAATGTATTAAACAAAATTGTTCTCATTTTGAATTTCAACAATTGTGAAACGTTAAGTTCCTTCATCAAAAATAGGTAAAATCGGAAATTTTGAACAGAAACATCAAAATAAAGGTGTTTGGTAAATGAAAACGGCTAAATTTTGCCACATTATTTATTTTTGCACGAATATTATGGCTTTACAAGCTAATCTGCGCTTCTAAATATTATTTTTTAACTTTGTAAATTTTGTTTGCCATTTTTAAACGTACAAGTCGACTACTTATGTCTTTCAAAGATGTCATTCTCAATTTTTTGCATTTTTGATAAAATTATGCAAAATAACCCTTTCACTAATTTTTAAATTATTAGCAATTTATGTAGTTTTTAAAAATATGCCAAATATATGTGCATCTGTGATTGCAAAGATTGAATTTTGAGTCGAGTCAAGTGAAATCTGACTTTCCCATCATATTAAATGCAATATAATTCATTCCATGCTCCCAAGACGTCGGGATTTCTAGGAACGTCCAAAATCCGAATACGGAATGGCTGTGTCTAACGTCTTATCATTTTATTAGGCTAGAACGGCCATAAATACAATTAACCCTAATGCTCAATGTTCTGTGTTGAAAATAAATCTGTGAGGAAATGGTTATGAGTCCCTGGAGCTCTTAAACTTGAACTTGATTAATTATGTATCGTGAATCCAGATCTCTTTCTTGGCCTCTAATTGGTCTCAGACCGAAGAAAGTTGGTGTTTCTCAATGTTTCTTCCAAGATTTACACGTCTTTTGGCCTCAGACACAGTTTTCCCAATTCCCTCCAGCCAACGAGTCTGGAAAACGTGTTTCCAATACTAATTTCATTTCTTAATCCTTTCTCCCGATTTACCCCCCCATCTAAATATCTCTATTCGCTTTCTCTTGTCTGAAGTTTAATTATGAACTAATTTACATGTATTTTAGGTAAATGAGTATGGACCTGCAACCGTTTTGGAACAAACTGGCTACGTGTTCATTGCCCTCGGAGCTTTTATTTTCATTATTAGTTTCTTGGGTTATTGTGGGACCATCAAGGAGTCACGATTTCTTCTCGGTGCCGTAAGTTCTTACATTTGTGGCTTCTTATATAAATACAGGGTGGATGTCAAAATTTCAAAGTTATGCGGCTATGTAGTATGCAGTAGGAATTATGTAGATTTTTTAGTGCAGTCGAAACTATTTAAACCGAAGTGCGCTGGGTGGGGTGGGTACAACAATTTGCTCTCATTTTGTAAAATTTTAACCCAACAACCGAGTCGAATGAACTCGAGTTGCATCGAAAAATACGCCCTTAACCGATAGAATGAATTTTCGAACTTTCTCCAGATTTTTATACATTTTTTTAGAGCACTTTTTCGACTTTTTGAAAAGATATCCATATTGTTGAAATTAGCCTTCTGTTGAATTCTGTGCAAGGCATTTAAATCCTTCACAAAAATGAAGCCCTTAAAAGAATGCCTCAAATACCCGCAAAATATAAATTTTTGCCAATTACCGGCTAAATCAGTCTGTCTGTCTAATCTGTTTTAGAAAATGCAAACAATCCCTCGCAAATAATTTTTAGAAAATCAGTCAAAATAAAATTGAAAAACATTTTTGTAGATGTTATTTTTACAAAATCAGGGAACGCATCAAAATCTACCTAAGTCGCCCCAAAAATTAAACAAAAATAGTGTCACTAAATTATTTACATAAATATGTTTTTAAAGACGTTAGAAAATGCGCTTTGAAAGATTTTTATAAACCGGCAAACAAATCAAAATGTAGCTAAATTCGCAGAATTTCGCTCGCTAAATCATTTTGTTACAACGTTGTTACATTTTAAAATAAATAAAAATCATTTTTTGGTTTAATAAATGAATTTCAACAGAAAAAACTAAGCAATCGAAAAAAAAAATCTAAACAATTTCAAAAATGCCCTTAAATTCTTTCCAAAAACATTTGAAAAAATATTCAAACATAAAATCAAAAATGTCTTTAAATTCTTCACAAAAATCTGTAGAAACAAATTAAAAAATTCCATCTAAAATGAATAAGTATTTACTTCAAAAAATGCATAAAAATGAAATTGCCCTAAATTCGTTTTAAAATGGGTTTAAAAAATGCAGCACTCTACGAATTAAATTATAGTTTCAATATCTCATGGATGGGATTAGCTATTGGCTATTTCCATTATTTTTAAGAGGTGACTAAATATCGCTGGCCCACCCTGCACAAGACACTAAAAATTAAATAAGCCAATAAATCAAGTTTCATGTAATACCGAAACGTATCTTTGAACCACCCTGTATCTCCGAAGAAGGAAGAACATAAGTTTTTATATTTATTATTGTCATCTTCGCCTCATTGACCATTACAATGACATTTATTGTTCTGTATTTTTTCTCTTCCTTTACAGTATGCCTTTTTCCTCACTCTCATCTTCGTCTTGGAAATTGTGCTCGTCGTTCTCTTCATTGTCTACAGAAAAGAGGTAAGTACAAAAGTCCTTGGAAACTTCGAATGACGATTTGTGAGGCTGATGTCCAGCCGAGCGTGAAATTATGAAATTAGTTAACTGGGAAATGAGATGGAAAGGAACTCATCACGTTTTGTTTCCTTGTTCTGTTCAATCATTATTAGACGGAAATGGAGACTCGGACCTTGTTGACCAAGAGTATTCATAGAATGTACTCGACTCGTGACCAGGCGACCCCCTTCACTGTCACCTTTGACTTTTTCATGCGACAGGTATGGGTCACTTTTGTGAAATATCAAAAATTGGGTTTATTTTTAATGTTTTTCATGATAAAAGTTTGATTTATTTAAAAATTCAGTTACTAATTTCCATTTTTTTTTACAATTTTTAGGGTGAATGTTGTGGAGTGAGCAATTACACAGATTTTGACCGAGCGGAAAGATTTCAGTTCAATAAGACCAAGAACCCACTTCAGCAACTGCCGATTGCCTGCTGTCAACTCACGTCCGACCAACTCAAGTTTGAACCCAAAGACCCAGACTGTCCATACCAACTCAATAGACCCACATCAAATCAAAACAAAGTAAGAAAGCGGGATTTTTAAATTTACATAAGCCTAAAATGGTCGATTTTGAATTTTGCTCAACTTTAAGTCTAACGATGATGCTCTGTTGCCTTTGTAGGGTTGTTTGGACAAACTTTTGGACACGTTGTCAACTCAAATGAATATTTCCATCATTGTACTCGTTGCCATTGGCCTTCTTCAAATCATTGGGATTGTCTTCTCAATTTGTGTGTACAAGGCAGCCTACTACGACTACAAATGAGTGGAGAAGAACTAGATTCAAAGAAACAAAGAAAATAATGAATCTCGTGTAATAAAATGAAGAATTCCTCAACAAGAACTCCATTCTCATTCCGTTCAGTGCCCTCCTCTCCCTATTTTTCTCAAGAATATAATATCAAATCAATTATGTAACGACGTACAATCCAATTAATTAATTACAAGAAAATGGTATGTACAGTGTGTATAGGTTTGCGAGTATCGCGGAATCTTGGAAAACTTTTAGAAATGTATTTAATTGTGTGGCAAATTAATTTTGAGTTGAAATCGTGCGATCTACGCAGATAAAGTGCAGTTTTACATGAGCTATGTCTGCTACCAAGCCCTAGCCATTGACAGTGCGAATTGCATAATGCATTCTTATGAAATGTCAGTTGTCACATTTTTCAGCATTAGAAACTAGCCTAATCTAGCCTATTCGGTACGACAAGTGGTTTCTCAAAAGAATGCACTAGCAGCACTGCCCGCCAAAGCTTGAAAATTGTCACGTTTGGAGTGTGATCTACAAATAGGTAAAGATTCCGCGATGTTCGCAAGACTTGATGAAATATTTTCAACTGTATATTGCTCTCGTCATATTTTAACGATCAATTTAAAAATCGATCGTTAAAATAAACTGATGGCAACATACTGTTGAAAATATTTCGTGTAGATCACGGGCTCATCACAATATATGAAAAATAGGATCTTTAGTTGAATAAAATAATTTATGCGGAATGAACTACAGTTCAGAATACAAAATGCCGGTGTAGTTTTGTAAGAACCAAATGTTTAAACAATAATGAAATTCCTTCTTTCTTGGCCTATTTCTACATTTACCTGTCAATTAAGTACTACATATTTACTTACTATTGGACCTTCTGTTTAGAATATACAATTCTGAGTTTGTATTTAATATAGCAGCACAGAGATTATAACTATAGCTACATATAGTTAGTTTAGCACAACCAGTGGTTTGGTTATTACGAAATGCCAGTATCCACGAACGAAGATCACAATATTGAATCACTGATCTTGAGCAATGTTTTTCTATTATTTAAATGTATATTAGTTACAATTTAAATAGTATTTGTTAATTCCTGTGCAGCTAATCTTATGTGATGGCTCAAGTTTCGTTTTTTTGTTTGGTTTAGAAATGAACTAAAGAAGTGGATCTGTGTGTGAATAAAGATGAGGTATTTGTGTTGTATAAATTTTAAAATTGTTGACAATTTTTTATGAAAACGTGAATTTAAAAAAATGCATAGCTTACAGGTTGTTAGCCTATCTATGTATATGACACCAGGGAGGAACGCTTATTTTATTGGAGCTGCATATCGAGAAGCCCAGGTGTTGCTGTCATTAGTCTCCAGAGAGGCCTTTGGAAGGGCCAAAGTTTGGGAAATGAGACTTGAGGGAGGTATCAGGGAATTTGGGCAGGAGGCGAGGTGAGAGTGACAAGATGAAGAGTGACATCAATTCCTCGCCTCGACACGGACATATTTGATGTGGACAGATACAGAGGAATAGGAATCCCATTCTCAAAGTCAAGCGTGAAAAAAGAGAACTGAGCTGCCGATGGCGGTTCCAGCCCGGCAACACAAGCTAAAACTGTTCCAGCGGGAAATTTTGAATCTTTCATGGGATTAAAAAAATAAAACTAGTAATTTAAGGTGCGATGTTCATTGTATTATAAATTAAGCTAAATCATAAATACATTCCCAAATTAATGTATTTTATTTTAAAATAAATTCCGGTGTGTATGTACAGATCTGCATACTCGTTCCTAAGGTTGAGGCTGGGCATGGTAATCAAATATAATTGAAATTCTGTGTAATTAAAATTTAGAAACAGTTCAAATTGAATTAAATTGCATACACTAATTACAAATGCATTTTTTGAATCAATTACCTACATTATTATGGTGTAATTTAAATCCAACACTTGGAAATTTAATTTAAATTACGTGTTATTAAAATCGAAGAACATTTACAATCATATCTCACGCGTTGCTTAAATTATCAAGTACCAAATTGTAGCTAGATTACTTGGAAATGGAAATGATATTTAATTGTGGTTAAAATAGTAATTTAATTACGCGAATTAGATTCTTTAAATATTTCAGACTACAGACTACACACTCGGAATTGTACATAGTTCATATGTATTTCAATTAAAATTACGTTTGAAAATGAATTCAACATATTGTACTATTACAAAAACTTGAAATGCATTTTTTTTTAATTACTAAATTCAAATTAATGTAATTTAATTGCATTTTAAATTTTACGCTCCGTTGTTACACTTACAGTGTAATCGAAGAAGATGTATTTGTTTGCGTCAAATTGCAAACAAACTAAATCACAAATTAATTATTAAAATTACATAAAAAACTCCTACCTTAAACGATTAAATTCTTAATTTGTCAAAAAACAGTAATTCGAACATCTGGAGTTTAAAACACATCAATAATCAATTACAAATTACTATGACGCCATAAATTACTTATATTCAAGTACCAATTTCACTGTTGAGCTAGAAATTACAGAAATCTCAATAAATTTGTCCATGTAAGTATGCATTTGTCCGAATTTTGCCATTCAATTCATGAATTCCAACCAAAAATTCAAGCAGACACCGGAAACGATGCTTACATCACATCAGTCCCTTCAGCCGAACCCCGAAAAACCCGGAACTGATTCCGAACTCCGAGCACGTCTCCGCTCATTCCATCTTTTCAGCCTTTTCCAAAAGCTTTGTTTTTTCCTCAAACAGCCAGCCAAGCTTTGGAACCGAGAACAGGCTTCAATACTAATTCTCTGTATACCTTCCCAGGAAACAAACAGTAGGGAATGGGAAGAGATCACGAAACAACTAATTTGTGGGATTTTCGTTTGGATAGATGATGGAAAAAGTGGAAAATATGAAACCACAGCAGTTTTGGGTCCACTGCTCCGAGTTAAGCCGCTAGCGCTAATAAAGCAAATGCATCAAGCTTGCAAAAACCTTCTGATTTTCCAGCTGAGTGAAAGAAGGAAATGAAAGTGAAAGTAAGTGCTTAGTGTTTCAGTAGTTTCTGTGTACTTTGCACTACTCGGGCTAGGCTGTACTACTGCAGACGTATTGTATGTATAAAAGTATTTTGTTATAATAATAGAAGAGGGGCTAGACTAGGTTACTCCCACTTCAACAGACTTTTCAATAATGTTATTGACACAAGAAAAGACAATTTTCCTTGTCAGA
>JAQFYU010003328.1:0-10208 GCA_034694905.1 Ceratophysella granulata | reverse complement strand
AGCCCACGCTTTAGCATTATGCTCAACACTCATCAACTCCACATCAGCTTCTGAATACGGAGTATTTATTTTTCATTTTACGGCCGAGAAATCTCGGTCCTGTAATTAGTTTTGGAATGAAATACTGAGAATAATTTACATAAAAGAGAAATCAAGGAATTAGAAACCCTTCTCCCGTTTTACTTATTCATTGCATAATCCTTTTAAAAATGAGCATGCCACGTGAAGGATGACACTGGAATTGCATTACTAATGTAACACTACGAGTGGCATCTCCTCCGTTTGCAATAATTTAAGCGTCGAGCTTCCTCTTCCCAAGCTTTCACCGCTTTGAATATTAATGCACTAATGGAATATGTTAATAGGGAATCTTCTTCCTTTTTTCAGGGATCGAAATCTGGAGTACAGGGCGTCTCCAAAAAACTGCATTCTGTTTTCAAATATGATTTTCAAAACTAATTTGCAAAACCTTGTAATCCATGGTATATAAAGTTTTATTCGCAAACTTTTGCAGTTGCTCAACTTGGCAATGTAAATTTGGGCAGTACTAAATACACTCTTCAAAATGGCTTTAAAATATTTTTTTAGAAGATGCGCTAATTTGAAAAAAATATTTTTTTAAAGCAGGTGTCAAGCCTATTGGGCTTCCGGCGATAATTTATCGTATCCACCCTGTATTTCCATATATAATCCGTTCGCACTTCCAAATCCAAGTGTCCACACGTGTTCAACTAAGCATAGCATTTTCTCTTAATTGAAGTTAATGGAATTGAGTACAATGGGCGTCTGTACTAATATTTAATCTGTAGAACTTGAGCCGGAGCAGTCCATCTCTTCAGTTTCTAATTGACACATCAGACAGGAGAAAATTGATATCCTTTCATGTCACAGACCTATCAGTTCGCCTGAGTAGAAAACAATGAAAATAATTCTCACATCCATTCCTCAGAACCAGAAACACAATGGGAACATTTGGAAGTGATCGAAGTAATGGAAATATATTATTAGTTTTCTGGTGGCAAAGTCGAAGGAATGGATGGAATTCGAGTCATTTCCTTTCTCTGATTTCTAAGCAAGTTGAATGTGAAAGATTACTCCCGTCAAACGAGTGCCTGACGCACCGTGTGTCATTTTCTTCCTCCTGCCTCTTTTGGCTTGACCGCAGCCCAGGCTCAAAGATAATAAAACTGACGGCTGGTTTGGTTTATATTGACTTTCTCCCTTTTGTTATCCGCTAGGATGCCGACCACACATTGTGCCTTGTTAAGGTCAGAGGTATTTATGCGTACAAGGCTCAATTTCATGGTATACGTATACGTATACGTATACGTAAAGTACAATTGGCGAATACCAATTTGGTGAACACATTTTAAATTGCAACATATTACAACGAACCAATATTTTATAACGGATTTATGCGTTACTAAATAGAAAATGAACAGCATAAATGCGCTCTATACGCTTGGAAGATTTTCCAAAGATGACAAAAAAGCACTATAAACATAAGCAACTAATAATATATTGCACAAACCAAATTGACAAAAATACTAATACCAAAAACTACATTTTCGAACACAATTGTATGTTGATAAAAAATTTGCATAATAATGTTAGTCTGTAATTTCGAATATTTAATACCGCTCAATTTACTCCACTTTCCCTTTCATTTTAATGTAAACCCAACACCAGATATGTGTTAAATACTGGAGAAAAACAATTAAATTACATTCTACACAAATTAATTATACAATCGCAGTTAAATTACGTATTTGTTAATAATTGTGTGCCAAATTTCGAATTAAAATTTACGGTAACAATTATAATTTGAATTAAACACCGCAAATGCATACCTAAAGTTCAATCGTGTAATGTATTCTTAAGAAAAGTCACTTGTCGTATTCCGTCAGCCGTGCTCAAGTTCATTAACAATTCTAAAATTGTGACAAGGGATTTCCTATATGAATGCATTACACGGTTACACTGCCAGTTATAAATTCAAAACATGGGCACATTTGCCTGATAATTGCCGTGTGATTCAAATATGAAGACATAATCAAAATGGCATTTCGCATGTACTTGCTAGAATTAAAATTATTTCAAGGAAGTATGCAATCATCCAAGAATTTACAAACAACCACATTAGGGTACAAAGCAAACTCATATATTCCGTGAAAGCTGCATGTGTCATAGGATTGATGCGAATATAGTGATGGAATGCTTTCCGCTTCCTTCTTCCTTCATGCAATATTGCTCGCCTTACTCAGGATGCAATGTACCCGAGGAGGAAAGTACGTGAGAGATGATTGTTTTGAAGAGGCGCTGCAGCTGTGGCGGAGGTGCAACATAAAAAATGTTTATAAATTAGTTATTTTCTCGAGAGAAATATATGATGAACACATGCAAAAGCAATTAACCGAACATATCTCTTTAGTATGAGAAGAGGATAACACGAAGCCACTTGGGCACCTTTCCCGTATAATTGCCCCTAATATTTCCTTCAGTGACTACATTCGAAACACGAAGATGTGTGTGTGACTCAAACGGAATTGTATATGCCCATTGTTGGGATCATTCTAGATACACTCTGCGTGTTAGTCAAGTATCTCATCATTCCGTCATTTCATTTCGAGTTGAAACTAGAAGTACAGGAGGTAGAGGCGAGAAATACTTGATAGACGCGATCAGGGATGGTAAACCCGGGTTCTTCTAGCCGGTGTCACCGGGAATTATGCATATGGTCATACATGTACTGATCAGCGAAATTATCACAAACACGTGAGTCAGGTAGTGGTGAACTAAAGCTACATACTTATTAAACTAAAATAAGCGCAAAAGTGCGTATTAAGTCGTATATTAAACGGTGTTGAAATTGCGCACATATAAAAATGTGTATTTAACTGTATATTCAACTTTTATAAACTTACGCATTAAAAATGTGTAATCAAGTATGTAAACAATTTTGTAATAGATTACGTAATGCATCACGTATTTAATTTGTCGCAAACATTTAAATTAATTTGTAAAAATTGTGGACCACGAAAACGATATTCAACATTTGATGAAACTTGGCTGGCTGTCATATTTAGTTTTGGTGTTCAATCTCATCATATAGTATGGTAAGGTGTTTAATGTCACATAATTTAAGTTTCAAGTATTGCCTCAAGTTTGATCTGTGAAATAGTTTGGTTCGTTTACAATTCAGGTAATCAAAAAACCCGAATCCTTGGGCCATTTCTCTATATTTTGCTCAACATCGCCCCAGGGATTTGGATCCCTATCATCCCACCTGTGAAATCCCTAGCCCTATTGAACCATGACAGTATATCTGAGAATCGTGTGTCTTATTAGTGCGGTTATAAGTTGAATGGTTGAAGGAGATCTTCTATCTCCAGGACTGTGTCATACAAATTCAACCAGATGCTAATTGGACCAACCAACCCCAGTTTTCTCCCCTTTTCTTAGCAGCGAAAGAGGTTGATACAGAACTCAAAACTTTTTTTTTCTCCTTTTTGAGTTTGAGTATCTTGCTGAGTCGATTAATTAACATGCCAACTTGATTTCATCCACTCCACTACTTTTACTGCCTGGGTGTGTCTGCTCTCTTCTAATTTAAAAAAGAAAACTCGGGACATAGAGATATGCTGAGATAGGGAAGAGATATCCAAGTTTTGGGTACTTGGCTCAATTACATCACGGTTCGTGGGAAGTTTGGGGAATTGTAACTTGTTACCTTTCGCTTTTGATTTTAAAATTGCTCTCCAATGAAATATGAAATACAGGGTGCAAAAACATTGTAATTTAGAAAGTTTTTATTTTAAGATAATACAGGGTGAGCTGGTCGCTACTGCATTCATGTACTTTTTAAATTTAACGTGTTCATTTGGTTCCTGCCAAAGAAATTCGCATATGTGTTGAGCTTCGAATTTTTTCAGGGTTATTTTATTTCAAAAAATGTAAAAACCTGACGTTGATATGGAGATATGAGCCATAGCAACGGGAGACGGAAAATTAGCACGCCAATACTGTTCTTCATTTTTTTACAATTTCCCAATCAATCAAATCTAAAACATCAAGAACGGCGAACGGCTTCTTATTCCGTGGTAAAATGCTGACCGAAATAAATTCAAAAATAATAATAAATTGGTGCAAAATTAATTCTAGAATATTGCATAAAAATGCTAATATAAGATTTTAAATTATTTGGAAATCACATTCTATTAGTCGAATTTTCAAAAATACAATATCTCGATCATGTTTAGCGTATATAAATTTTGTCCATATAATTCCAATGGTAGTTTCATACAGTAATTCCAATGGTAGTTACTTACTGTACAACCACCAACTCACCCTGTATATCCTAAGCATACCGTGAAATTAGAAGACATCCCAAATATTAATTTAGATAATTCAAAGTACCAAATTGATTGAAGGAACGCCTGGTTCAATAGGATTTAGGTGTAGGCGTGAGTTCTAAAAGTCAAATTTTATGAATCATATCATAGAATGGAGTAAGTTTATGACATGTGGAGGCAGGAGCATGTGTGCATGAGTTTGTATTTTAGGCGATTTTGTTTGTGTATTCTCTCTCCGAGTCAGAAGTTAATTAAATTTTGGAATTGATGAATGCGAAGCGTAATTTTTACGAGCTCCCTGGGCTCTCATATCTCCAACCCATATAGCCATGTATCCGAGTAATAATAATAAATTAAATGAGAAGCTTAATGAAAAGCTATAATAGAGGAGATTAATAGAACTGTTGATAGAACTTTTTTATATTTTCTCTCACACGCCTCTTCGCCTTCTTGGATTCTGTAGGATGTACATAGGGAGGCAGTAGTTGAACAAAGTACAATTTTTCTGCTTCTACGTTTCATCCTGCCAAAAAACGAGAGACAGAAGGAAAGTGATGAGTTTCGAGTGTTCAATGTGACTGGAATCATAATTCCTTCTTTCAAAGTCTACGAATGGCCTTCGTCGTCTCTTTCTCCAATGCCTTTTCTCCTTGGGCTTTATGTACGGATTGGAAAGAGAAAAGTTGAATAGATGCTCAGATAGGAGAAGATTCGGAGGTTCTAGGCTAGACTTACGGATTCTAGACGGGTTTCATTCCAAAGTTGACTTTTTGATTGGGCCAAGGGAATATACGGGGTTTGGATATACAAGAACGACTGCTTACAGCCAGTTGGGTTGTTTTAAGGAGTATGTGCCATACTTTTATGAATTTAATTTTAATTTTGTCTAAATATTAGGTTATTATTATTCAATAGTCGGTCGCTAACTTTATGTAGGCAACGAAATATTTTGTGATAATTTCGAATATGCTTCGATTCATCAGTTTATTTTACGGATTGGGAATACCTTGCCTCAGTATATAATATTTTTTACGTGTACTCCTGTGTGAGTTCGAAATTTGAAGAGTTTGAAAAAAACTTTGATAAATTATTGGTCAATTTTTGGGAAATCTTGATACATTTTGAACTGTCTCTAATTATTTAAGGAAATAAAATATGTACCAGAGGTGCCACACAAATCACTGAAATGAGTAAAGCACCCTTTTTTAAGCAAGCAACAGGCATTTAAAAACCTGAAAAATATGGTAATTTAAAATTGAGTTAGTCAAATTTGACATAGGTAATCTAAAATTTAGGAAAAAACATTTACGTAAACGGTGAGAATTCTTAAAACCGAGTAAGTAATTTGAGGCAAATGGTAGAAATAACATGTCGCATTTCTAGCATACGTTTTCCATAAGGTTCCATTCCCGTAAATCTGTATTGTGTGAACTTACCATATTTTATATAAGCGGCATTAATGCTTCATTCATTACAAACTTTTGCATATCAATGTGCCTGTATTGTTTTTCATTTTCTTTTTGGCCAATTTGCCAATTTTGTCCGAATTGTCATTGAGAGAATTTCTTATAGAGCCATTATTCAATTAAGCAAATGCGAAAATTACATCCACAAAATATGTCATTGAACTCTTCCCGGTTCCATTGTAGCTGTAGCTCAAAGTTTAAAGTTTGAGATCGTACCTCGTTCACTTAGCTCTTTGTTAAATAAAGTTTGAGAAAGTTTTGTTTGTGTGTTTGGCGACATGCGTGGTATAATATTTATTGCTGTCTTTGTGGTTAGATGTACGAGATAGGGATTGGAAGTATTTCGTCGTGTTAGGAAGAAATACGCTCCTTGTTGTGCGTACAGACAGACTTCTCCGACTCGACAAGGTACAACAATTCGGTTGGATCTTTGTCAACAACTTCTTTTTTACTTTGCTTCCTTTCTCCTTTTCCCGTACGTCTCCACGTTCTTGTAGGCCTTGTACAATGAGCGAAGGATTAAGATCTCCTGGGACTCAGAACTTGGTTCTCGAGGTTCAAAGGCGGGTTTAAGCATAATTCCTGGAATACCGTGTTTCTGATGAAACTTGTCTTGTAGGAAATTCACAAGTTAAATCCTTCCTCTTTGAAACGTTGAATAAAACTGAATTTTTTAAAACTAGGGTCTTTCGCTGTGATTTTCCATGCACTAAAATTATTTTAGGGTTGGATTTTGAATTTTGAAAGTAAAAAAAAGGAAATTCGTATAAAGTGCGAGTCGAAGACTGGGGTCTGTCTGCGAAGAAGGAGATAAGAAACCATTTTGACTCGTTCATCCAGGCGTCGGTTGTAACGTAACGAATCGATGATTGATCTGAATAATAGAATAATTTATTACGCGTTTTTTGTGGTTCTCATGCGTATGCGTTCTATTATATTCTCAGATTCGAATTTGATGGGGTTTTAAAACCTGGAGTCTTGGAGCCGCAAGCGGCATTTATTGTGTCAGGACGGCAATTTGTAATTGACATGACGTGAAGGAATTTGATGAGCATGGCTTTCAGCTACATTGTAGTGGTGTGAAGTGAAGTGGATTCAATATTCAATTTGTTAATTTAACCGAA
The DNA here is from genome assembly GCA_034694905.1 of Ceratophysella granulata. Taxonomy (NCBI): domain Eukaryota; kingdom Metazoa; phylum Arthropoda; class Collembola; order Poduromorpha; family Hypogastruridae; genus Ceratophysella; species Ceratophysella granulata. Next base: position 3,266 of record JAQFYU010003328.1, on the reverse strand, counting down.
GGCTAAAATAAATTGTTCGAATTTTTAGGAGGAAAATTGAATTATGAAATATTAATGTCGTGGTACAGGCCGGGCTTACAAATTTCCTCATGTTTAAGAAATTGAATTAAGTCCGATTTATTTATTTTTATTGGAAATTCAGGATATGAAAAGAAATTTTAAAGGTTTAAGGAATATATTTGTCTCAATTTTGACATAGCAAAATTATTATAGCAAGAACGATCATTTAATTCCATGTAACGTATGTTCGAGGTTCGAATTATGAATTTTAACTTAGCATTGCAGTTATGGACATTCACTCCTGTAAACCTAATGCTAACCTGTTCATACATTTTCAAAAATTCGAGAAACATTGTACATTCCAAAATTCTAAAAATAGAGACAATTTTTTTTTGTATTATTCTTAATAAAACCGCATCCATTTTAACTACTTTTGTAGTCAGAATTGTATATGTTTACGCTGAAACAAAATCTTATCCTGTAATTCTGAGCATCTGCCGATAACCCGAAGATTTGTGAATTTTGTCGTAGGTCAAACTGTGTACCTCAGAGGACCATGGCATGTTCTGTCCTGCCTCGGAGGGATTTAGGTCTGAGTAATTCAATTTCGGTTTTCTCAATCATGTCAATTTCAATCTATTCTCTTGCCTCCTTCGGAATCGTCTCTCGGATCTTCCTGACGAGCTAAGTTGCTCACGTGAACTCCGCTCCAGGCCTCTTCCGTCTTTAGTGATTGTGCCAGGTTGTTCACGGTTTCCCGTTCCTTCGAGTGGCAGGCCTCTTTACTCAACTATCGTATTTGGACGTGATTCAATAGATTAACTACCTATCTGTCTGTCTTCACTCATTCTCTCCAAGGCCTCCTCAGCTCATACAGGGATTCCTTCTGCACAATCCTTTGGGCCATCTTTATTCGGATAAATCGATTCAGGGAGGAAAAATTTAACTTGGAGCGGAATTAGGGATAATTTAATTCGTTGTTCATAATCAACTGGAGCAAGTTGCAAAATTAATCCCAGCAGCTAGCATGCTGCGACAATTTGCCATCGTTTTGAAAATTCTGGAGTCGGAATCAGAAATCCAACTGAAATGATTTTTTGAATATTTATTTTATATATTTTAAATATTAGATTTTACAACAAATAGATACAAGGCTCACTTTTTGATTTTTGTGAAAAGTTAAAATGTACGAACAACAGGCCTTACAGTTTCAAGCATTTTAGAAAGTAAATTAAACTTCAAATAGTTTAAGTGCAAAAACTACTTTCTTTCCACGTTTCGTTGCTAACTGCATAAGTTCATGTCGACGTAGTGTTAATTCTGACCATATATTTTCGAATATTTGAAAATTGACCTATCATCGTCGCAATAATCTGAATGAAAGCTGCCAACAAAGCCGAACGAAGCGTCTCTGTATTTCTTTAAAATCTATTAAGTTTTAAATGCCTTGTTCCATATTCGATTTGATTTATGTGATTAAAAACAGGCGGAAATTTAAATTTTTTGTGAAATATAAAATAAAATTTAGGCTATTATAATCTCGATAAATCATAAGTTTACTACATTCGCATTCAGGCTTTAAACATTTTAAATAGTACTTGTTGTGCAATTTTCGCGCTCACACAGTATGTTAAGGAAATGCTTATTTAGAATAACATTAGTAATATTTCGACTTTAATAATTTTATAATTTCTCTTTCAACTTCTTGAATTCTTATATTTCTCAACGTTTGGGTTGAGAATTTTCCAGATTTTGAGCAATTTCTGAGCTTCAGATTCCAGGCATGTCAAAATGTCAATAAATTTAAAGTTCCTCCTGTTCCAGAATATAAGGGAAAACCCATGTTCTCTGTCGTTATCTCGTTTTCCCAGTTCCCGTTATGGTTGTCATGTTGGAGTCGAGGCGTGTGTCACATATCCAAGACGACACTTCTTGAGTGGAAGCAATATTCATAATACTGGAGAAGTGCTCCAAGTCAGAAGTTGTGAGTGGGAAGCATTTGGAGAAATTCTATGATATGGAGGGTGTTAGTAGAATCTGATTGAACTCCAGTGTGAGAATCCCAACTTATTATATTACAGCCCTGTCCATTCCGACAGAGGAACTCAGACACACGGACTGACACTCAGATCAGAACAAGACAAGTGTGACTGACTCAAAGTCACTATTGGAACCAAATCTTCTGCCTGGGCACAGGGCCAACTGCCAAGACTAACCATTTCTCCTCACGAACTATATTCGACATATTCATTACTCATGCTTTGGTTTTTAGGTTTCAAATGTGACCTAATTCGATTTTTTAAAGAGAAATTAGCTGGTTGGATTTGAATATAGATATATGATTTGGACAATTCATGTTCAAAAATGGCACATTTTTATGTTTCAAATAAGAAATGAGGTGTTTGTTTGGAGCTTTTCGACTTTCTATTTTAAATAACATTAAAGTCCATTTCTTTGTTTCAGAATCTGAAAAGACCTTTAAAATCACTTTTTGCATCTCTATTCAGAATAAAATTCTAAATTTCCTCCATGGCTTCTATCAATCAGTCATTCAATATGTGTTTATTTGACATGGCTTTCGCCCAATCAATTCAATTCAAAAGAAATGGTTATAAAATATGTGTTATTTAAGTGAACTCATATATAACTATTTATAATTGTGTTTATGATGATGTCTATTATGAAATTAGCCTTGAAAAGCGGTGGAAAATAGTATGAAGTAAGGTGCAACACAAAATCGAAATATACGCGCGCAATTTCAAATATTTGATTAAATACTAAACAAAAACTGTAGATTAAATCAAATTTGAGTTAATTCAATACAAAGAAATGCTTTCGTTAGTTTTAGTACCGTATTTTGATTTAAAGTCTTCATTTAATATAACAATAAAGCCTTAACCTTGCTCATTGCATACCATTCATTATATTTCACCCACTTCGGAAGGACGCCCAGGGAGTGTCTATTCTAGCCTGAAGAAATGCCGGTCCGTAGATGACATTACATTATAGGTAGATTGACTCAAGCACACAAATTCTTTTTCAGGATCTTGAACGTGACTTTTCTCATCTGCCTAATCCACTTGAAACGCTGCTTGACTTCTGAATGAAATGAAAGGTCATTCTATACATTCTCTAGCTTTATCCTTTTGTTTCACAGGATCCTTCTTCTTTGAAGTGTCCAAATTTAATTAAAAATTGGACCTGACAGTCTGAAAGTGCATGCACTTAATTATTCAAGATTGAAATGCAAGCGAGAAGCGAGCTTA
>JAQFYU010003327.1:0-10209 GCA_034694905.1 Ceratophysella granulata | reverse complement strand
ATTTATAGCACTATGTATATGGAAAATTTTAACGTAGACGAAAGTTAAAAAATTAACTATAAATGTGTGTTGAAATACGATATTGGATCAAGAATGCTCTTTATTGTTATAAAAAAATCATTTTTTGCGATCAAATTCTTTTCGCGACGTTTTCTGTGTTTCATATGATTTTCACCGAGGTTCGTTCTCTGCTACGTTATTTTATTTTCCAATAACGACTGCATGTTGTGGGATGTTCTGCTCAACATTTGGGTAGGCTTTTAGGGGTTGAGAAGTTGTTCTATTGTCTCCAGTTTTCTCGTTTGAGTGAAGCAGTTTGAATTTATGATAATACGCTTTGATCCTTTCCATTGTCTTAACGAGCCCTTCTCACTTTTATAATGATCTCCACTCGAGTCTCAATTAGAGGTCTAACGAGGCTTAGAAGCTACTGCCAGGAGCTAGGAAGCCCAAAGACGGAACCTAATACTCTTGACAAGGGAGAGAAAGATGGAAGGGAAAAACAGTTTCGACAAAAAGCCCGTCTAATTAAAAGAAAGGTGGAAACTCCAATTAGTGACGAACAGATCTAAGAGTTCTTTTTTAATTAAGAAATCACCAAGCAGGGTCGGACCCACAAGCTTCCAAATGAAATGCACATTATCGTGTTTATTGTATTTAATATTTAACCGGTAAACAATTTATTTTTTCTGCCAAATATTATTTCAATAATATTTACTAAATTTTTGCATCGTTGCGCACGTTGAGACCTATTTTTTAAATGTACATTTTGAGTGCTTAAGCTTTGGCAGCATAATTTTGCTCTATTCAAATAAAAAATGCATTGAAAATCGGAATTTTCTGATATTAATTTTTTTATTAAAAATAGAAAATATATTTTTAAAAAACAAGTAATTCCAAAATAGAAATTTTTATGTCTGTATTTCATCTAACAGATACAAGAATTTTGTGATTAAAAAAGTAGTTTTGTAAATTTTTTTCTTAAATTGGGAAAATGTTAGACAATGTTAAGTTGTACTTTCTCTTCAGCCTGGAGAAAGTTGAGGCCGAGCCGCCACTGCTTCTCTTTTTAATTAGAGCTGAGATTGTGTTAATTAAAGAAGAACATTTAAATTCTCTGGTTTCTTGTTTTTCTTGAAGACCGAAGGGAAAGTCCTTCCAAGTGAGCATTCCATTCATTTTTGGAGGGTGAATATTTTAGAGTTTGAGCAACTTGCATCCACCAATTAAAATATATCATTAAATTAAATTGCAATTACTTCCTCAAATCACCTCAATAGTGGGTTTTAAACGATAAACACACTACCGCTTGCCGTAGCGTAAATAGCATTGCCAATTAAATCTCCAAATTAACTAACTAATTAAGTAGGTATTGTTTTTCGTAAGCTCATTAATTAATTACTTGATCATCAATTTCGTTAATCGAGAGAATTTACGTCTCAACAAAGGTGCATTCTTTTCCTACAAATAGCTATAAGCAAGGCTGGATTTTAATTCTATAAATCTTTTGCATGATTGATTTTAAATGTGGCACATGATTAAATAGTAATTTTAAATTAATTTATCTGTTAAATTTTTTAGAATGGTTTTGAATAAACTCTAAATGTCCCCCAATTTCTAAATTACAGCCCCTTCACCCCAACTTCCTTCAATGCACCAGACGTTTCCCGCCCAACCGTCCCTTCAGACATGGAAGGAGTCCTTCAAGTCTTCTCTCCTCAGCTCCATCTCTGAACTGGTGGACACACAATTCCAGACACTGTTCCAAACGTTACCCCTCATCCTGCCTCCACCCCCACCTCAACCCCCCACACCCAACCATAACAACGTGGTAGCCAACAACATTCTCAAACTGAATCATCGCTTCTTCAAACCCCCAAGCACTCCACACCCACCCCAGCTCCCACCCAATCCACATTTCACTTCAGCCCTCGTCAACCTTAATAACAACTACCAGGCGAGCAGAGAGGACTGCGAGTCACCTCTCTCCCTCGTCGTCACGCCGAAGAAAAAACGACATAAGGTAAATAAACATTTTTTAACACAAAATTTTGAGCATAAAAATGATTTTAAAAATAAATTTTGAATTACTCAGGTAACTGATACGCGTCTGACGCCAAGAGCCGTGAGTCGTCTGCTAGATGGCGGTCCAACCTACATTGACGCTAGCCCACCGCCCGTTTACTTTAGCTCCGCCTACTCGTCCCCACCGGCCAGTCTTAAAGAATTTGTTCAAAGTCAGATGGGTGGCGGTGGTGGTGGGAGCGGAAGTGGTGGGGGTGCGGAGAGCGATGGAAGTATTTCCGCTGAAGACTCAAATTATGTTGGTAAGTCGCAAGGGGTCATGTCAGGGGTCAAAAGCCCTGTTTCGTCCAGTTTCTGCTTTTTCAAATAATTTAAAACTTTAAGCGAAGGTTTTACAAAATTGCCTTATATTTGATTCAACCACTTTGAATTTGACCTGTCGAATTTTTCAAATTACATGACATTCTGATTTATGTGACTCACCCTGTATATTTCCTATTCTGCCTATTAATTTTCACAATTGTTTGAAATGCTTAGGTCCGACTGGTGGTTCCTCAGCAACTCTAACCCCGATGCATCTTCGGAAAGCCAAACTAATGTTCTTCTGGGTTCGCTACCCTTCCTCAGCAGTGCTGAAAATGTACTTTCCCGACATTAAGTTCAACAAGAACAATACGGCCCAACTCGTCAAGTGGTTCTCCAATTTCAGGTCAGTTTCACTCTTAGAAAATTCTGGGGGCGCGATTCACGTTGTTTGACTTGAGTTCTACAGAAATGCTAACTTGCAAAAACTATCGAAAAATCAGATCAGACGAAACTCAGCTGAATCTTGAAGACGCTCCAGATTTGCTCAGGGTTCTATTCTTATATACATCCGCCATCCGACCAGCGGCTGCTAGTGCTGACAATGGGTTCTTGGCTTGTTCTTTGACTCGGAAAGTAAAGGCTTAAGATAATAGAATTAAGAACTACAAGTGGCCCGCATACTCAACTCAAGTCTTCAAGACAGAGCTCCCCTATTCTTCATTCTGGGCCACATAATTCATGACTTGGCCCATTTTGGGAACGTAGTTTGTTTATGAAAAGCGTATTTTTTTGGAGACTCGCTTCTTCTAGCTTTAGGTACACAGTTGCCGAAATTCGCAAGTATTTGTGTAGTTTTAATTGTTTTTGAGCATATTGTTGCATTTTTATTACACAGTGTTTAATGTATTTTTATAATAGGTAGTACATTTAGTTTTATATTTAATATTTTATTCTATCCCAGCCGGAGTTAGATTTCTTTTGTGGTTTATTCTGATTTTAGTATTCCAAATTAAGAATAATATTACAGATTTACATAATTCTCTATTTTATCTTAATTTTGAATTTTACATTTTGCTCGGTCGATTTGAATGACAAATAACAGAATTATGAAATATATTTGAAACATTTATTTTTGATTGATTTAGTTAGATTTTAAAAACATCGCCTAATATACTAGTGTCGTGTGTGTCGTATGCTACAACAAATTATTTCTTGAACAGAATCGGTAACACCCTGGCATGAATTCATTGGGCTCCTGGTAAAGTTAGGACTGGAACCGCGAAGTCCGTTTTGTATTATGGCCTATATAGCCGCATGGCCCGTAATGTAATTACGGAATGTATAGACAATAGGAGCCCACACTGTCCCGACACCCTCGGCCCAACTGTTTACACACAATGAGAGATCCAAGTGAACGAAGTGTGTGTCCGTGTGTGTTGTGTAAGGAACCCGAAGCTTTTATGTTTATTACCCGCGTGTCTGTTCTGGTCTGCTTTGTCTGTCTTTCGTCCAAGGAAACCCCGCTGCGTCAAATTCCTCTGATTGACTTTCTTCTCTGTCTCTCCAAACAGCCTACAAGATTGACTATTTCTTTGTTTGAAGCATAAAATACGGACTCAGCGTTTGTTTTAGTGAAATTGGTTTTCAACATATTTGGACCTGGACCTGGGCTCTGTGTGAATAAACCGAAGAAAGATATATTCACTAACCCAGGGTGAGGTGGTGTACTTTGCATGAAAGAAAGTCGTTATAGATTTCACGGTGTTAATTTAACCTTTCCATAACACCTTGTCGCCGTAATATGATATAACCTGAATTTTACAGGTTCATTGACATTGGCTTTGGTCGACAAAATTGCGCGTTGTTTGAAAATACAGTGTTTTTCAAACATATTTTATATCATTTTTTTTACTAGGAATGTATATGAATTTGAAACAGTAAATTTACTTTTAAAATACGTACAATATTTAAAATTCATATATAGTTTAATTACATATGCATCAGAAACGTATTCGAAATTCGAAAAATGCATTGCTTAAAAAATACTGAGGTTTTCATGCCTCGTGCGAATTTTACATATATTTCCACTGAGGAGTCATTCTATCGTATTGGCTGAAAATACATGTATACATATGTATATATGAAGCATTTTTAAATAAATTTATTATATTCCATTTTAATCAATTCTTTTTTCAATTGAGATAATACATTCTTAATCAGGTGCGTCTGTATTTTGTTTTTGATTTGCGAACTTACCACTTTTTATTTCACAAAAGTATTCGTCTTATACTTTGATAAAGATTATTCTTGCCAAAAATATCTTAGATTTACTATATTTCCTAAAACTAGTAATTTAATAATTTCTCTTGTATTTAAGAATCTCTTAAAATTCTGCAATGAAATGCTTAATCTCGCATATCATGCAAATTAAGTTAGGTGGTAACAAGACAACGCATATATTTTGGGATGTACGTAGTACGTACGCCACGCAATATAACTTCATACATATACTCAATTGTATGGTGAAAGTGAAGACTGGATGTGGAATGGTTGGTTGGTGCTGACAGGGAGAAGAATCTGTTTGAAAGTTGAGAAGTGTGGATATTTGGGAAGAAGCTGGAGGGAAGGGAGGAAGCGAGGGATTAATTAGTGATCTGGCATTGCCAGGGAAAAGGAGCTCATTAATTAGTGCTGAGTAGAACTTTGTCATTAAGGAAGCCTACTTGAAATTACACAACTCCTTACTTCCATGTGTGTGTGCATGTGTGACTGAGTCTGCCTTCTACAGCTGGCAAGGTTTGGTTTCTAGGTCTTACAAATTATCCTCCCTCAAACAACCTAAAATATCCATTTTATGATTTACCAAATTTGCTTTAAAAAACGCCGTAAAAGAAACGAAAGCATTTCAAAAATTGCTCTGAAGCAACAATTTTGTAGAAAGTTTAAAAAATCAAATCGTGAATTGGATACGAATTGCAAAAAAATTATTGCCTAGATTTTAAACCCTGCAAAAATTCATAAATATAAAGCAGCAATAAAATATTTCAAAACTATATGAATGGGCAATAAAATTGAAAAAAATCTAACTCCAAAATGTGAGCTACAATTGACGAATATCAAAATATGCGCTAAAATGGTTAAATGCGCAGCATGTACAAGTTAATTAACGGAGCCTGGTCTGGTTGGCATAAATTAATACTTATTCAAAAATGTACAACGAATCCCTCATCCCTCTAAAATATTTTTTTGCGTAAGAAACTATTAATTTTGAGTGGCTTGGAATTGAATTTAACAATTTGAATTAATAATATATAAAATGAAAATAATAATTAAATATTCAAAGAATTTCAATTTCTTAATCGTAATTACATGCTTTCCCAATTCTTTGTACATTTTTTTAACGAACCTGAATACCTAACCTTGCTCTCTTCATTCCCATTTCCAACTTGTCTTCTCAGAATCCTACATCTCCTTTGATCTTTTTCTCATCAAACCAGCCCAAGTCGTCCCAATCTGCATACGTGTACATATGAGGTGGAAACTTGGAGAGTTCCTTTGGATATTTAGTGGAGAAAATCAAGATATAAAAATAAATGCTGATCTTGAGTGTTCCTGGAACATTGAAGAGCTCGTGTGAGAAGTTGATGTTTGTTCTAAGACGCTATAGCGTATCCAAAGAGGCATGTCTCTCGAGTGTACACTGGGATTGAGGGAAAGTACTTTCCAAGAGTTTTGGAGTGCATGTGTGGAACAAGTTTGGGGAAAGTAAAAAACCTATTCATTATTCAACTACTTGAGCATCCTGCTGCCAAGCCTTCCTTTCCACCCCGTCTCATGTCTGTCTTCTGTTTGTTTTCTCGTATTCACTTCACAAGGTTTATGCACGAGCATTCCATGTTTTGAAACTGGAACCCACAAACTACCAACTTTGTCAGAACTTTGAGGTATCCTGTATTTTCGGCTGTGTTGAAGAAAGATTCACACTCTTGGTTTTGGTTCGGGCTATTTTGAGCTTCATGGCGGAATAAAATTTGACTCATATTGTTCCATCTCATGTTGGTATTATATTTTAATTTGTTTACGAATTAGGCTGATTTCGGTTTTGCTAAGGAATTTATGTTCCCTGTATATTTTTAACTGTGACGGTTATTGAACGCACAAAATCTGCCCATTAATTGTTTCTTTAAATACGACAAAGTGCAACAAATAGTTTTAGTGCAAAAACAAATTTTCGCCGATTTAAATTAAACTCTTGGTGTAAAACAAGTCCGCCAACTTCACGCCGCCAAGACGAAGGTCACAAAAAAATTGAAGTATTATTTTAGTACGCATTATATATATAATTCAAATTTTGTTCTTGAAACAAACTCCTATCAACGTTTTTCATCGAATCTATTTTTCAGGATCCAGGTCTAACTGGCATGATTCTATTTTTGCCAAAAGCAAAAACACAAAAACATCTAGATCAATTTTTTTAAAATTCTAAAACCCAAATGGCAAAAACTGAAATCACAAGTTGTACGATTGGCAAAAACCATATTTGATGATAGACCAATTGGCAAAAAACACGAAACACCATTAAAAAACTTAAAAAAAACAAGGGTAAACTTTACTAATGAAACTGAAAAGGAGAATGTATAATTTTTCGGTTATTTTCTGCTTTAATTCAGTAAAAAATGTTGGTGTAGGTTATGTTTTTGTTTTTCCTAAACAAGTAGAGTAGATCGAACAAAAAATTCAATTTACAAAAACAAAATGCATCGATTCGACATTTGCCAATTGGACCTACTACCGAATTATTATATAATATATAAATATATTTGAAAATTGTATAAAAGTGCAAAAATATTGAAAATTAGGCTAAGAAGCTTCGAAATTATTGCCAAATTTGATGCAATATGCAATATTTGGGTATTTGAACTTAGGTTGTGTGAATCACTGAGCTGCTAATTTATAAACTGTTCTCATCTCATGTGTTGTGTACTAATTTTAGCTATTCTTAATTATTTTTGCAGAGAGTTCTACTACATTCAGATGGAGAAATACGCTCGACAAGCTCTGTCTGAAGGCGTGAAGAATGCTGAAGAGATTCACGTGAGCGTGGACCACGAGTTGTACCGTGTTCTGAACCTTCACTACAACAGGAACAATCATATTGAGGTGAGTTTCAGTTCTGGCTCTGTGGCTACGTAATACGGAACATGTAACATGTTCAACTGCAATTGCAATTTCCCCAAGTTTCACCAAAACCAGCTTAGCTAAGCTCCCCACTGTTCATGTTCCTGATATGATATGTTTTCTTCACGTTCTACTGCCCTTTTCGATAAATAAGTTATGTTCTAGGCAGGCTTTAAAGAGGATTACATAGCCGAGACCGGGAACCGAGAAACCTTTCTTGACATGGCTTAGATTTTACTTAATATCAAATAATCCTTAGCTCATTTGGGTGTATTACCACAAGTCGGAGTCGGAAGTAACCTGGAAGGCGGGAGTTTCTAGGGCGAATGTTTTGGGAGGGTAGTTGGCAGACATATGCGCTCCAGGCTTCGATTTTGAATCCTAAAATTACCTCTTCTAATGTTAATAACGTCTGACGAAAATTTAAAATTACGGATTATTAAATTAAATTATCATTGAAATTAGAAGTTTTTGCATCACGCACATTGTAATGCAGTGTTATTTCTTGCCATATATATTTTAAATGGAGACTTTTATCGTATTCATGTTGCACACACTGGTGACACGTAGTCGCGTGAGTTTGCGGGTGGAAATGCGTGGAGAAAGTAGAGTGCTGGAGTTCCTATCGACCCGAGGCTCCTGCTTGAGCTCAAGTGAAAGTCGTGCATGAAATATGATAGAAGCCAAGGAAATAGACTCTTAGCCCTCTGCTTTCCCTTTGCTTTTTCTCAAAAGAAGTTTGCCTATTCACTAGTCTCCCGGGCCAAAGACTCCCTGTCTTCTAGACCTTTGGCGTGTGTTGAGAAAAAAAGCGACTATGGAGAAGCTGGGCGGTGTTTGTGCGGCTCCGCCCATTGTCTTCGAGGAAATGGGCGGGTCGAAGTGGGCCAGACTTCAAGACATACCACGCCTGGTCTTCTTGCCTTCGGGTTTTACTGGTTTTTGCTAAGCAGCCTTCTATGCATGTTGTACATCCACTGTAGGCAAACACCTCTGCAGTCTCGGATCAGTACCCTGTGCCTCGTACATTACAGTCATATTACCGCACGGCTCCCCATAAGCATAAGGCATGTTAAACCACACATTGATAAGTAGGGGAGAATAACTATGGAATGCATTCTTAATTCTGCAAAAAACATATTTTTTGACTGCTCCAACACGAAACACTATTGCATATTTTGACATTTCTAATTTTGGTGTATTATTTTGAATATTTTTAAACATATTTTGACATTGGTTTCAAATATATTAGTTTTCTATTCAATATGTTTTGCATAGTTTTGGGTTTACTTTTTTTTTAATTCTCCTGGAATTTCAAATTGCCGCAACTTGATTTTAAGTTGATATTTTTCAATGTTTATTGTGTTTCTTCAACTAATTACACACTGACTAAATGCTTGTTTTATGCCAAAAAGCTGTTTTTGCAACACATCTTCTATCCCATATTTTGGCCCTACTATGACATGTTTTAGTGTATATTTTGACCGCTATTAAATTCATAACGATCCTTACCCTATTAATCACCTTTAAATAATTTGCCAGAACCAGCCAGAACCTAAAGAAACGAAGGTTCAATATTTCGTGTATAATTTAATTGCATACAATTTGGCCAATATTGAAATATTCAAAATGGCGAACAATTACTACTCCCACCCTTTATATTTAAATTACATGCACAGTGCTCCATTTTTCCAAATTTAAAATACTTCTGAGTTAAAGTTTAATTTGAATATTTTTGTTTGTTAAATGCAGGTTCCTTCAAACTTCCGTTTTGTGGTTGAGCAAACTCTGCGTGAGTTCTTCAAAGCGATTCAGACTGGAAAGGACTCGGAACAGTCATGGAAGAAGGCCATTTATAAGGTATTAATTATTAATATTGGATATCCCAGTAATTACGTTGAATATTGGTCGTTAAGTTCAGGGTGGACATGATTTAAATCGCGAGAATTTTTATTTACCATTGATTCCAGTGAAATTTACAAAACAAAATGGAATACTTGAATGAAAAGGATGTTAAAAATTGTAAAGTACAGCAAACTTGAAATATATAAAACGTTTATTTCGTTAAAAAATCGTACATCACTATTGAAAATTTTTGTTTTTTAAATTTTTCAAGTAGTTCTTCTAATTATAATTATGGTGATATTCATTTTTAATTTCATTGGGATTCTCCTTTTTAAAGTCGGTATTAAAATCCGTAATAACTAAATATAAATTGAATTAAATCATTTCATCCCTGTTTTAAGCTAAAATCCTTGAATTAGTCTGGAATCCTAATAATAAAATTCCTCGCCCAGCAGATTATTGCCAGATTGGATGACCCGGTTCCTGACTACTTCAAGTCACCCAACTTCTTGGAACAACTCGAGTGAGATCGGATATCGAAACGAGACACACAAGAAAGAGCCTTTCTCCAGCAATGCAATTCATTCCACAAGAATTCATAGAAATATACAAAAATACGTTAGGATTCTAATTCTACTCCAGTCAAACTCGTTTCTCCTTAATTTAAACATACAACTAAGTCACACACTACTTGCACCTAGTCAAGGTTTAGAAACTAAGAGTCATTCCATTATTCACACTTTGTAAAATATATTAACTAGTAATAATATGCATACTTCCCTTTTGTAATACATTTTTTGATTTGTAAATAAAATAATAAGCCATTTGTTGAATATTGAGAACATCCGAGTACCT
>JAQFYU010003326.1:0-10210 GCA_034694905.1 Ceratophysella granulata | reverse complement strand
CTTGATGGTCGGGAGAATTTGAGCAGAAAAGCGAACTCAGGCTAGGGTCGGATTGAGTGGCATTCTAACACACTGTGCGAGAGTCGCCTACTAAAGCTTCATGAACCCATCGGAAGAGACAGGAGGGCAAGCACGGGAGGATGCGAGCCCATCCGCATTATCTATTTCCTTGAGCGCATTCATACTTTTTTCAGCTTCTCCAAATGTGATCTCAATAATGCTGTCCATTGGTAGAATTGAATATCTAACCACTGGGCCAGCTTGGCTCGGCATTGGTTGTATAAGCTCTAATACCCCCGAGTTAATTACCACACTTTATTTAATTGACATATTTGAGTCAGAAACTAAAGCTGATGTAACCATAACATGCCGACTTTATTTAATATTTTAGAGACGTTGTCCTTGAATTGAGTGAACATGAGTCTTACTCTTAATTACAGTTTACCACACTTTATTTAATTGACATATTCGAGTCAGAAACTAAAGCTGATGTAACCATAACATGCCGACTTTATTTAATATTTTAGAGACTTTGTCCTTGAATTGAATGAACATGAGTCTTATTCTTAATTACAGTTAAACTGTTAGATGCGTAGGCCTTATTTTAGCTGTAGGCACGCAATATTGGTTCCAGACTATTCCACCGCTGAACGCCGATTTAGTATTGTGAATGAATGAGCCGATAATGAATTCAGTTTCTTTGGCGTTATCTAAAATGGTGTTAGTGTGGACGTCTGCCGTAAGGGTATTATTTATAGACTATTTAGCGTAGTATAGTTGATGATGGCGTAAAGTCTGGGTTTTCCGGCGTGAGCGATCGACACAGTGGCATTTGCCGGCGTAAAGTTTTTCGTGCCATACTAGTACCTATATATATAAGGCAAAGCCGGACACACTCAACTGTTCATTCGACATTCGGCATCAAAGATGCTGACTCAACTTGAGTGGAAGTTTGCAAACAGAGCATACGCCTTGTCTTGTAATGTTGTCGGATGTGCAACTCCGCTCACTTGGCAAAGTGGAGTAATGGGAGTTAAAACCAAATGCCAACAAGGCTACTTCCGGTTCTACAATTACCTAACATGGTTATTCATTTTCGCAATATCGAGCTTCAAATTGATACAGATGTCCGACCGTCTGAATAGTCGACAGATCAACGAATCATATTTCCTTGGATTATCTCTACTCAAGGATTGGTATCATGCGGGTTTAAAGATCACTATCTGCTCGTTTCCCCATGAGCTGGCTAGAATTTTAAATCAAATCTGGATTCTGAACTCGCAGTGGGGTAAGCAAAATCAATAATTTATTTTTATTTAATTTGTTTGCCATGGGAAATATTTTTTAGAATTCAGAATTCATTTAAATTTTATCATTATTTAATATAGGCTCACGACTTTCGGGAAGTATTTTCATACGATCGGCTAAGCGGGAGAAGTGTTATGTATGGCTTATCGTTGGCACCATTTGTTTGATCAATATCATTCATTTGATTGACCTCTATGAGGTATATTCTGCTTCTGTTAATGGAACATGGCTTCGACGTTTAGCAACATTTCTTCTTCTTGCTGTATCATTCAGCATTCTTTCTATTGACGGGGCAATTGTTTTTGTGGTGTGCTGTTCGGTACTCTACATGTCTTGCATCTCCATGTTGTACTGGCTGAACAAAATATGGTAAGTATGGAAACTTTTGTGAAACGGTAATTGCACCTTAATATAACACCATTACTCAGTGATTAGCTATATATTTAAAAGTTTCGTCAAGGTTGCAGAGTAATGCTAAAATCCGTGTGGTCAAACATGAATGCACTCACTGTATCGCAGCAAAACCAGAAGCCGGATTGCACATCCAGATTTGGCCATAAATTCCATTAGCATTATCCTGCAACCTTGATGAAACTTCCATACAGCTTAGTATGTTGTTTATATTACCTTCGGTACTCTTGTTTTTTCGTGATCCACGTCTAATGTTGGAGCTATTGGATTTTTGATACTCTTATCGTGGTATCTTAATTGATTTAATTAAAACCAAGTGAAAGTATGATCAATGAGCAGTGTCGAGTGGTCCAGATGTGATACCCAACCCCGTATATCAGAAGATACGTGCATATCACATTACAGAGGAGTCCAGATTCTGAGCAATGATTTCAACCATTCCTTTGGAAGGTCCTTCATTCCACTTCTGAAGCTCATCATATTTGTGACCTTTAGCGTTTCACTGTTTGTTCTTGTCGGATTGCACAAATACTTCGATGTCTTTTCCATCGGATTGCTGGTCTGGCTTCTGACCGTGACCGGCCTCGAGCTGGTAGTGGGCTCAATCGTCATGTCACATCTCTACGCTCTGTCCAGGGAATTCTCAGTAAATCTTTCCCAAAAGCTCCAACGCATCAAAGACAGAAAGGCTCGAAAAATTCTGGAAATGCAACTAAAATCCTGCCAACTTATTCGCTGCCAGGTGGGTAACTTGTACCACATGGAGGCCAAGGCGAAGTTAACACTCTTGAACCACGTGGTCAACGCAGTTGTTTTCCTACTCGTCAATGTCAAGCCGTAATGACCTAGAAAAAAGTTGTGTAAAAGTGGATATGTAGAAATACTATACTAGTGTTTGAATTATGAATTCTTTTATGATTAGTAAGGTGTTATTAAACGAATCAGTTACGCCGGCTAGTTAGAACTCTAGTTAGTAACTAACTATATGCGTGTACAACCACTACAACAAGCAAAACTACGAGTTTTCTGTGCAGCTCGCCTCAGGTAGCCAATTTATTTTTCATAGTAGTTTTTCCTAAACGTTGGTAACAGTAAGATTGGTGGACAAAATAATGTCACCGAAAATTAAATTTTACTAGACTAAAATATAATCAATTATGCTGTGATTTCAGCCAAAGTAAATTAAAATTAAATCAAAAATGCGCTATCGCAGATCAGGTGTGTTACCCTTCCACTGATTCGATGGATGGTTTAATACTCCAGCAAGGCATACTTTGTTCAGTTTTGTGGGGCCTGCTAGTATCTATATTAGTATAAACAACATTTCGTGATGGCAAGATTTTAGCTAATTAACAGAGTGAATGATTCATAGAGACATTGGTCTCACAAACAAGTTGGAAATACAATCCAATTTCATTTAAAATGCGTGCCTGTCGCAGTTAGTCCCAGGCATGCAGATTTGCTCTGGAAACGCGGCTGAATGCTGAATCAGCTTAACTCCTGCTCTCTAACTAGAAGGTGTACCAAATACCAAACAAATAAATAACCAATCCAGGGGCTTGTAATTTGTCGATGATATGTATATGTAATTGTTCGTATCGATAAGAGTAAACAAATGATGTCGCATTTGCCCCAATTAAATAGTTGACCACGTGACCCAAAAGTGACCCAAACACCAAAAATTGACCCTAAAATGCAATTTAGCATGTGATAGCTTGAAATGTTCGTCCTCGGATAGGGAAAAGAAAACAGGTTCGTTGACCCCTACTAAAAGACCCTGTGACGCACAAGTGTCCCTTGAACTCAAAATTTATCCTTACATGTAATTTAGCAGAGATTGGACGGATTGGAAGGTGCAAAACTTAAAAGTAGAATAGGGGAGGTTAAAAAATGCAAACTGTATAACTGTATGTTGGACATATTGGCAAGCCAAGGAAGTGAACCGACTAAATTCAAGCTCAATTCACAAATTAAAACGGATAGGTCATCCGATATGACCCCTCAAGACCGACAAAACATTAGTAAATAAACTATCAATCCAAATAATGTGTTTTCAAAGTCACGGAGCCTGTAGAAACCCGCATACGTCGTCAAACCTCTGGGCAAGATCTACATTAGTATCTCGACTCAATAGTCGACTTATTGAATATTCTACATCTTTTCTTCGTATGTTCATGGCTAGGTGATTTTGGTAATTCATGCACTGTAATCTTTGACCAAGTTGTAACTCGCGCTTACAGGAATATTTGACATTGACAAGCACAAGTGCTTACGCTGAAGAATCCTTCGCTCTTTTAGGCTAGATGACCGAAAGCGGTCAGCTAAGAAAAACTAATTATTGTCCGCCCAAGGTTATAGGTCTGGGATTTAAGAAACTACTCTGATAAATTCTAAAACACGCACGTGGAAACGAATATTCGAATATACGAGGAACTGGATAGACAAACAATCTCGAAATGGCTTGTGGTGCATTATTTACTAATCTAGTGACGCTGTTCCTCTGGGTGGCCAATGTAGCCTGCTTATATTTTAACCCGTCTACCTCGAACACTGTGCCTTTCATTTGGTCGTTTCTGCGGCAACAACTCGTACTCCGTCGCTGGATTTGACAGAAAAATTCTGAATTCTAACCAAGGAAATCAAGTATGGACAATTTTTCAAATCGGACACCTGGACAATAAAGCTAAAGTTTTTAAGTCGTTTCCAGCTTATCACGAGGAAACTTGCTCAGTGAACATTGTGGTGACAAATGAGAGGTGCTTCAGGCGTTTCCTGGACGATGTATTTGGATCCCGAGTATTCACCGAAACCAACACAATCATAATGATACACGAGAACTACCCGGAATGCATTAACGAAAAAGTTCTCTGGGGGCTTTTCAATAATCCTCATGTGATGGAACTTTAATAACTTGCGTCACATAACTACGTTTGCAGCTCGAAAAAATATGAATCCATCATACCTGTAATTGCTTACCTGGGCCATTTTCTCAGTACGAGAATTTAATTTCCACAGAAAAGCGTTGCAAGGGACTCTACAATCGATAAAATTATCAGTGAAAATAAAGGGACCAAGCTCAACACAAGCGTTGTCTTTATTGTTTACCTACATGCTTCTGTAGCAGTGTTGAATTATGGGATGGGAGTAACTCCAATTCACTTCACCGATGTTGCGATATTACATCTGCTCCATATGCTTGCTTTGAATGATGACTTCCCCATTGAGAACTTTCACACGCAAACAGTAATGTACCAGTTGGTTGAGAAGTTTGTGTACTGTATGCAAAGTAGAGAAGCGGGAGGATTTTAGTATATTGTTCTGGACCAATCCTATGGACGCCTGGACTTGGGCATGGCTCGGATTTACGGTTCTAGTTTTAACGCTTCTGCTTAAATGTAAATTGTTCGAAATATATTCTGTACTTATGCGGCAGGAGTGCAGGGTTTTGAAGAAGAAGCGACTGCTCATAATATTCGTATTCACTGGGATTGTGTTCACGTATGGCTGCGAAGGCGTCGTGTCCAGCCTCATCACTGTTCCACCTGCCGTCGTCACTTTCAAAACTCTAAAAGACCTCATTGACAATGGCTAACGTATTACCGGATATAACCCTGGTACAAAAAATCCAGATCTCATTGAACTATTTAAAAAGGAAAATATTGTTTCGAGAAATGTATCGGCTAGTTTGGTTCAGAACTGGTGGATTTTAAATTACTACGTCTTGTCCTTGTGTAACACCACGCTGGTCAATTCTCAAAAATCTTTTCCCCAATTCGTTGTTGTGTCACCCGGAGGTGCGGTGCTACTTTGCAAGAGACACTGAATTGGTACGTGAAGTGCCCAGTCATTTTCTGGGATACTCTTCATCTCATATGCTGGGCCTGGGCGTGCTTCACAGATTAATCGAATCGGGAATATTTCAGTTCATCCACGACTATGTAAGGATTGAAAATGATTACGAGGCATTTCAAAGTAAAGCAAGGCTCGAAGCAAAGGAGTTATCGGAAAAGGCATTTGTGATGAAGGACGGTTCTAGGAATTCGTCTTGGAGGGGGCCGAAAACTTAAACGAGATGTTCAGTACTTGACACAAAAAAATGATGTTCAAAAAATGCAACAATTTCGAGTATATGGCGTTGAAAGTGGAATATTTTGGGCGGAGAGCAAGAAATTTCTGAGATTTTGAACCATTTTCACTGTTTTTAACTTCATTTTTGATCCTTATTTAGCAAATTAAAGATTCTACTTAAAATCTGTAAAACTTTCAACAATTAAAAGCCAAAATGGGGATTTTTTGCGTGCAGCAACCGAAATTTTTGACATTTTGGCCAATTTCCGCTATTTGTGACTTCATTTTTGACAAAATTCGGTTGAAAAAGTAGCGCCCTACTCGACATTTGTAAGAAATTCTACCATAAAGGGCAAATGAAATCATATTTTGCGCGAAGCGCAAGAAAATTATAAGGGTTTGAGTAATTTCCTCTATTTTTAGCTTCAATCCCCATTTTATCTAGTATGAATTTTTCGGTTCTGGGGGGGGGGGGGCAAGGCCCCTACGGGCCCATATGTTGAGCCGCCCTTGTTTGTGATGTCGAACTGGACTGTTCTGTCTGTTCATAGTATGGATGTTCGGGGTGGGCGCTACTTTTTGCAGTCGTCGAAATGTCCTGGGACTGGGTTATGAATCGTCTTAGAGACAATGCTGTTTTGAAGATAGCAAGAAATAGGTTGCGAATTAAATGCAAATTACGGATGGAATTTGTTGGAAATGTAGTTAAATGAACTCTCATGCGGTCACTAGTAGCATCAGTTGGAATCATATTGGTAGTATTAATTACACCGATACTAATATATTTACCTAATAGTTTAACATTCTACATAGCCACTTCAGTAGAAATCTCTAACGAAAAGTAAATATTATGTTGATGGCGCTTTAGAGTATTCTATTACTACAGATGTACCTATAGATTTAATATAGATACATTATATTATTAAAATTGAAATCCATAATATGATATGCATACTTCACAGCCGAATTTGCCTGGCCAAATAGTCAGATTTTGCTAATCGGGGCTGAAATTGATGGGAACCCGCTCACATGCACTTTGACATGAGCGGGTGATTGGTTTTTGGCTATCGCGATTTGTCTTGTTCTTGTGCGTATTCTGTTTGCTTAGTTTTAAGATGAATGAACGAAAATGAATGTTACGCGTGACGCAGCAATTACTCTAATAATAATTTACTGCTCCAATTATACCAAATGAGAATTAATACGGCTCTAACTACGATATTGAATAATAATAATAACAAATGAATAAATGATACCAAGTCCCTACACGGGACAATATAATGACCGACGGACGACGGATGACTCCAGGGTTCACGTCTCCGAATTAGAATGAATTAAGTAATTTCCAGTCACTAACGGCACTGGACAGTTCCTAACCAAATACAATTACTGTACCTATTTATCTTTAATTATATAAAAGACTAAATAAATCACAGAAGACAAATTGTGGTCTGCAATCTACACGTCCCACCAGATCTGAACTCAAGCCAGGAGGACAGTTCATTGTTTTTCCTCCTGCCCTTGCTTACATGCAACGAGAAGTGACGTGGCAGTTTCTGCGCTCCTCCGCCAAGCCACCTCTCGAAGCTTCTCACCTTCGTAATTCCCTGCACTGAGAGGAAATCTCAGTGCACCCCAAAAACACAGCTTTCGGCCGCAACAGGGGCATTCTACCCCGGATCTACAATCATTCACTGGATTTAATTAATTTGTGCGAACGCAGGCGACTCCGTCCTAAATATAAGCCTCCATCGGACTTGTAGCAAAGGTTACAAAGCCAGAAAAATTTTAACTTGTAAATACTCTTAGTTTTAGTATTTTTAAGTTTTAATATAATTAGTACAATTGATTTGTTACATTTAGGCTAAAATTTACTGCTACATATTATTCACGATATTTGAGATGAATTAAGAAAATTTTCGGCACTTGATACTAATAATTGCGAATATATATTAACTAATTGTGAATCCATGTGTCACTCAGAATCGGGTTTATATTCTATTATGCAATTGTCCACGACATATAAAACTTGGGAATCTTTTTAGATACGTTTCAGGTTTGACATACGCTCTTTTGATATCAGCTTACGGGTCACTTATTAAAATCAATTGCGTAAAACTTATTTTTTCAGTATTCGATTATGAAGGGTTAAAACTGTAAAAGTCCTGATTTTCCAGCGTTAGCTCGTAAGTATCGCAAAAATTTTCCACGAAGAATGTTAATCGGATAGTTTAGAGTTTAGACTGTGTGGACCCTGTTGAGGATTTCGAGAAAAGGAGGGGGAGTTAATTCATCTAATTCGTAGAAGGTTACATTAAACGGCTTTTCACGTAGCCACGTGGTTACAACTTTTCGCGAAGAAGTAATTAATACTCCTATCAAAATGTTTTTTTTTGCTTGAGAACTCTGAAAAATCAGAAAATCTTTTTGTATGTCCATATCTAAGATTTTCGGAAAACAATTCTTTTAGGCTTTGCCTAAGGGAATCTAATGCAAAAAATACATTTAATTAAAACGTCATTATTGGTTCAAAATATTAACTCCGAAATTTTTGGAATTTCGTTATCGTGGATTGTAATTTAAAATGAATTTTTTGATGCAGCAGCCTACGAATACGGATAGAGGATAGACCACAGAATTTGTGAAACTCAACCACAGCTGTGTATTGTTTTGAAATTTAACGGTGGAAGTTGGCACTCAGGGAATTTAAAGAACAAGCTAAATGAATGAAATTTAGTTTCCTTCTTGAGATAAACATTTTGCCTTGCCCATATTGCTTATCTAATTCTTCTGTGAGAAGGAGCTTAGTTCCCCTTGAATTGGGTTTCAAACCCATATCCAAGAGAATTAGCCCGTTCAATTGCCTTTTTCCCTCCTTTAAGATCTCAAACCTAGTTATGCAAACATATTATGTACTTGAACAGTTTTCTCCTTTAAAGTCCGCATGTCTTTTCCGGTCAAGTCTTTGAGGATCGTTCGTGCTCGAGATTTTGCTCTTCTTCAGAACGAGGAATTGACATGGTAAATTCATGTTCCAGGGCCGTACAATAGCGTCAAAATACCGGGCCTGGTGCCAAAATCAAAACTAGGCTCCTAAATGTATAGCCAAATTTCTTACCAGTATTGTCAAAATATTAAACAAAAACCATCACGCCGAAGTTTTGATGATAAGATATTTCAATTAGTAAAATTCTTTCAGTTACGAATCTAAATTTACTAGTGGCGCGATTTCAGATCAGTGTTGCACACAGATGGCCACACACAGGCGGCACAGATGTCCAAATCCCATTATTCCAATCCAACCCGTTCAAATGGTTACAATTCCTATACACAGATGTCCAAATCCCATTATTCCAACCGGAAATCTTCCTTTTCTGGATCTAGAAAAAGGTCCTAATATTTTATGTCGTGCCTACTGGAGAAACTGCCGGCTTCCACCTGACCCTTACTTTATGCCTTCGGTGATCTGTATTGTATTGGGATATTTAGCAAATTGAAAGTCAAGCAAAAATAAAAGTCTGAACACTACCCTCGTGATCGTGATGAGCACTACTTCAAATATGTGATAGGAGTCCGATGGAGCTTCAATGGATAGCGGAAAGTAAGATCTAGCTAAGTGAACAGATATATGTAAATCAATCATGTACATGATAAGCCAACTAGTTTATGATTTAGTTTCATCCATAAAGCTGACATAGTTTCTTGGTTATACGTTTAAATTATTTTTTTAATTTTTGTAAATTAGATATTGCCACTACGTTACATGCTTTTGTGACAGTGAATGTTGTGTTTTTATTAATTTTGTGATGTTGTAAAAGAAATTAATAAATCGATTGTATTCATGCAATGTGTGTTGAACCGATATTCAGCTCAAAATCCAAAGTGTCTACGACGCAAAGAAAGAAATGATTGAAAAAGAAGATTTCTGGTTGGAACTATGGGATTTGGACATCTGTGTATTGGAATTGTAACCATTTCGAACGGGTTGGAATAATGGGATTTGGACATCTGGACCCGACCCGCACACCTATATATCTCTACTCTCTAAGGAATTAAGGATCGGATGTTTAGTTTTCTATTTTTATTCCTTGCACAATGAATCCTCACACAAATTGTTTTCACTTTGGGCTTGCCTTTTCCCAGAAATTGAAGAAATTCAAGAAATGAACAAAACAATATTTGCGTTAAAAAGTATATCTAATGTTCACATTAATTGTCAAGAATTCGTTCACTGACAACTATTTCTCAAAAATTGGATTTATTAATTAAAAACTTTAACAATGAAGCTACTTTGCAGTCTTGCAAAGTCTCGAAACTAATGTGACTAGGTTTGATTTGATTTGATACAGTGAAAACTCATCATGTAGTTTTCGTGTTTGTTCTACAGATGTATCATGCATTTTCCTTTTATTCGGAAAATTCC
>JAQFYU010003325.1:0-10211 GCA_034694905.1 Ceratophysella granulata | reverse complement strand
CCAATTTCCCATAACGTAGTCCACAGGCCGAGGCCTATAGCCGAGCCTGTATAGACTACGTTATGCGTCATATCAAGAAATTATATAATCTCATACAATGTCAATATTTAGCTTTGCTTCTTACCATGTACCAAGAATTAGGTGACGACGGACTGTCCACCAACCAAAATACAAAATTGAATTCCAATAACAACGTGATCCTCACCCTCAGCTAATAATGTTATCATCTTCAACTTTATTACGTTACGTTTGGCATCTTTATTCAAAATTCAGCACAACCATTTCTTGATGAAAGCTGTGAGTTGTAAATTTTCCTCGGTCAAGGGATGGGACGACGACGGCGGCTGCTGGCGCTGCTTCAAACTATCTTTTCAGACTTGTGAATCATACACGTACAACCACAACGTACAAATTACACTTGCCAACTTGTGGCACGTCGTCACCAATGAATGACGAATCCCGACAATGAGCGACAAATTGGTTTAACTTACCACTTAAAAAACTTTGAACTAGTTGACATTACATGCCGTACGAAAAGCGAAAAACTGTTCCTTATTTTGTATTTCTATTTTGCAATTTCAAATTTTGTATTTTGATTTTTTTTTTACTACAGCAGTTGTAATGGCTATTATGTTATTGTACATGTACGTAGCTATACAGCGACGGTGACTAACGTGTGAATGTTTTGCAAAAACTCACCATCAACCACTTCAGCAACCAGGCAGCACACTTCACACATCTCAGAGACTTCTAATGGAGAGCAGGGGCGGGAAATCCACAGAAAACCTTCCCGGCAGTCGTGTGATTTTACTGAGTTTAATCGACTTGCTGTGTTATTCATTATATGTGTGTACATATAGCCTATATCTAGTTATCCGTCTTGTGTTGTAAAACCCAAAGCTATGCATGCATACGAGGATACGAGTTGCAGCAATTCGAGTTTCAGCGGTTCGGTTGTGAGGGTGAGGGTTGTTTCAAAGTTTCTACTTTGTCTGCTTCATGGTCCCTCGTCGTTTGATCTCATCTACCTTAACCGCTATAAGGAATGACCTAATATCACTTGAATTTTCACCACATTTTGTACAGCTAACCTCAATGGTGTTTGGAACCAAAATTTTGTTAAGTTATTCCCGTAACATTTTTTTTCAGATTAACAAGCCAGCCGTTAGTCTGCCTAGCCACCATAATTCAAATTCAAAGTCCTTCCATTTGGACCTGGGCGACGAACAACACAACATAATTAAATGTTAATGAAAGTATTTCGTCACAGAAGAAATTTAAACATTATTCACAGCCGTCTACTTACACTCGTCTATGAATTGATGTCATGCGAAATACGATTCGGCAGATTTACATATTTACTGCGATTTAATTAACAACTTTAAAATCACTGGGAATCAAATTTAAAAATTAATGTAAACGTTTTTCTGTCGTCATATACAAAATAATATAGTTCTACATGATACATGTCACCGTATATAGTTCTCACTTCAACAAATACCAAACCAATACCAGTCGTTTAAATCTTGCCTTGTATGCATATTGCATACGCTAAAGCAAATTACAGGGTTGAATTTAGGAACGAGGAGGCAGGCGATAGCCGCTATTGGTGGCAGATCTTTGTAGCCACTTGTTTTCTGCGCGTTTAGGAAAACTTAGCGTGAAGTATCGGGTGGATACCAGGAACGAGTCAGTGGTTACCATCATGTAACTTTCTCCGTGTGCGGCAGTGTGCGGTTATCGGTCTAGTCTGCTTTGCTGGTCTGCTATACATAGGTTCTGTTCCAGAATTCAACCAAAACAAAAAGAGATGTGACATTTGACACAACCCTCGTACCCCATTCTCATGTATGTTCTGTGTGTGTGCTGTTTTTTCCATTGCCAACCACATACTCAATGCCAATCGGATTGGAATAGTTGAAACGCTGTTGCCGATTTGCGCACGTGTATATTCGCCTGCGCGGCTTGGAAACTTTGGCTTTCAAAATCATTTTTCTAAGATTTAAGGCGATTTAAGGTTTATTTCTTGTTGATTGTTGACGTTGACTATGAAATCTTTTAAAACCTGTGCTGAGACGTGACACTTGACTTTCAATTTTAGGTTGTCCATTTTGTGAGTGTCCAGCTTCTACTTTACGAAGAATAAGCAACTCCGGTCCCGGTCACATCAATCAGGTTGAGGTTAGCAATCATCAAGAAACAAAAGTTGGACGGATGGATGTGTATGACGTGCTTCCATCTACAAACAATCTATGTATAATCTATGTAGTGTTCAAATCCTAAATAAAATTCAACATATTTGATTAATTTCGTCTTTCTCAGGTGATGTAATGTCAAATGTATGGAACACTCTTAGCGAGCAAGTGACGGGCAACGGGAGTTCAGAGTATCAAGAACATAGTCCCATAACTTTCATTTGTGTAAAATTTTGAGACTATGAAAACGAAATTTGAAAATACACCTGAAGAATGGCGTCCATACAAGTTATGAGTATTTATTCTAAATTGCAATTACATCAAATCGCTTTAAACTTAGAAGTATATCCAACGGATTCTAACAATGTTCTTTTCTCTAGCACGACGCATCAAATCGTCAGTTTGGTGCAGATCAATATTGCCAAGAAGACCTTAATAGTAAGTTAACCGATGTCCAATTTATTGCTTTCCGTATCCGAGTCCGAGTCAAATATATCATAATTTTCATTTCGATCCATTGTGCTAACTATTTAGGGAATGACGGAATTGACATTAGTGCCTACAAAACCCAATCTCAAAAAGGTCAAAATAAATGCGAAACAATGTCGTATTTACAAGATTTTACTCAATAATAAGTGGGAACTGAAGTTTGACTACTATGATCTCACTCAACAAATCATTCCTCCTGAAGTACCGAGTGAGTATACAGTTGGACAGTTCTCGGAACATCATCGTAATGCCATAGCGGAGGGTGATCCTGATGCTGGAGGAGGTATATTGAAAACTTACATACATATAAGGATGATTCACCGAAGCATTTGAACAACATATTTTGGAAATGACTATTTCATCAAGAGCTAACATAATAATTGATCTCAGGTGAAGTTTTGATTCATCTCCCACAAGAAGCATCTCACGTTATTGCGGAAGGCAGACACTTTCGCCTTTCTGTCGAATACACTTTGGAAAATCCAGCAGCTGGTTTACACTTTTTCATTCCTGATGATCCAAATGGACCAGAGGTAAGAAAATACAGATGCAGATGGGAATAAAATAAACTCATAATTTCTAATATAATTTCTAATACTGGAATGTTTACAGAAACCCCACATGTTTTCCACGCGTCATGAAAACGATGCCCGACTATGGTTTCCGTGTATTGACAGTTATTCTGAAGTCTGCACTTGGAAACTTGAATTCACAGTTGATGAAAACATGACAGCCATATCTTGTGGAGATTTAATTGAAGTCGTTGTTGTAGCCAAAGAAAAGAGGAAAACATTTCACTACTTTTTGACAACTCCTACCGCTGCACCAAACATTGGGGTCGCTATTGGTCCATTCGAAATCTACGTGGATCCAAAAATGCATGAAGTCACGCATTTCTGTCTTCCAGGCCTAATGTCTATGCTAATCTGGACCGTTCGATTTACTCATGAGGTGAGTGGATAGAATAATGAATATTTTTTTAGAATGAGTAATGAAAGATACATATAGAGCGTTGAATTACTAATGGATTTTCGATTTGCTTTCGCAGATGTTCGAATTTTACGAGGAGGCCCTGGCCACTAGATTTCCATATTCGTGCTTCAAGAACGTATTTGTGAACGAGGCTTACCAAGATATGACATCCTATGCCTCTATGTGCATTATGGAGTAAGGCTCAGGCTCAACTAATTTATCTGAGAACCAGAATTGCTTGGGTCGATCGTAACAAAGTATCTATATTATTCTAAAGCATGAGTCTTATGAGTACATCCGCCATCATTGACCAAACGTATATCACAAGGAGATTCTCGGCTCTCTCATTGGCTGATCAGTTCTATTCAACCTACATTTCCATGCAACATTCGTCTGATGCCTGGCTCTCTCAAGGAATTTCCAATTATTTGTGTGGGCTCTACCTCAAGAAGTTCTTCGGAAATAATGAATACCGCCACTGGATTCAATCTGTAATTTAAAAGTTTAAATGAGGGACTTATATTTCATTCGAGGAGTGAGTTGTGCTATTCCAATGAATGGGTTTCCACAGGAATTGAAAGAAGTTATAAAGTATGAAGAACAGTATGGAGGAATTATTCTTGATCCTTCGTTGATCAATGCTCGACGTAAACCCAAAGCTGTTCTGGGAATGGGAAACGAGAGCAACAGCAGCTCCAGTATTCGTCCTGTGAATGAAATCCCGGTGAGTATATTTTGAGTACGTTTTATAGACAATGATGTTGACCACTTATTCTCAAATTTTGATATAGAGTACGTCCGGTGGAGAAGGCGGATTCTATTTTCATCTTCAAAGTCCACATCTTATGTCACCAGAGTATTTACGAATGTATGCAAAGAAATCCCATCTGGTCATCCGGATGTTGGAGAGTCGGATCGGAGCTCAACTTTTGCTTCAGGTATTCAATTGTTATTTTTAATCGACATACAATGTTCTAATTTTGAACGCATTATCTTTTATATAAATTAAATAATATCGATGTTGAAATCATAACTATTTCTTCCATGCAGGTCCTGAATAAGCAGCTTTCGCTTGCGCTGATTTACATCCAGCAAAGTGAGGCACAACCCCACATGCGACAAATGCCACAAGGAGGAGGCGGAAATAATCCAGCACCTCCAGCATCTGGTAGCACTACTTCATTATCCTTTCGTCTTGAATACCATAATCTGCAATCGAACCAAGAAGGTAACATTCTATTCTCTCTTTGATCTCAAAGCACCTGGAGCCAACCCGACCAGCCCCATGCTCATCAGTACAGCTTCATTTACTCGATCAATTTTCACGGTAACGGGGAAGGATATGACGGTATTTATGGATCAATGGGTTCGTCAGGGAGGTCATGTCAAGTTTCACATGGCTTTTGTTTTTAACAGGAAGAGGTCAGTTGAGCATTTTCTTTTCGTTTGCTGTAGTTATAATTAGCTGCAGTTCAAATTATAACTATTTTGCTTATACCTATGCAGAAACACCGTGGAATTAGAACTGAAGCAAGAATGTACACAACAATTGGGCGTAAGGAAATACGTGGGACCATTGACAGTAGCCTTGCAGGAGCTGGATGGAACTTTCAAGCACGTTCTTCAAATCGAAGGAACTCATGCAAAAGCAGATATCGTTTGCCATTCCAAGAGTAGGCGTCAGAAGAAGAAGAAAATTCCTTTGTGTACTGGTGAAGAAGTTGACATGGATCTCAGTGCGATGGAGTAAGACGAAGAGAAAAAGCACCACCACTTTACTGTACAATATGATTGACGAATATTTGCCCGTGCTTTTCTATGTAGTACTGATTCTCCAGTACTTTGGATTCGATTGGACCCTGAGATGACCCTTCTTCGTGCTGTTGACACGAGACAACCTGACTTTCAGTGGCAGTATCAATTGAAACATGAAAGAGACGTAACTGCCCAAATGGAAGCTATATGGGCTTTAGAAACGTAAGTGATTGAGCAGCCGGCTTTGGCAATTTTCTGCTTCCTATTTATTAATGGTCGTCTATTTTATTGCAGTTTCTCAACACCTAATACACGAAGTTCTTTGACAGACATAATTGAGAATGAACATACGTACTACAAAGTTCGGTGTGAGGCTTGTCTGTGTTTAGCCAAGGTAAAATCTTATTTTCACAAGCCAAACCTAACGATTCTCCCGTAGCGTCTAATGCACAATTGATTTCCTTGTCGTCCTCTAGGTTGCAAACATAATGGTTTCAGTTTCCTCCTGGTCTGGACCACCTGCAATGCTGAATATATTTCGTAAACTGTTTGGGTGCTTCTCGTGTCCACAAATTGTGCGCCACAATGATTTCTCCAACTTGCAACACTATTTTATTCAGAAGGTATTGTGCTCAAACTGCCGTACACCGATTGAACAATTTTACAAGTAGATCAAGTCTGAATTCTGTTTCTTGCAGATAATTCCTGTCGCAATGGCAGGTCTCCGAAACGTGCACGGAATTTGTCCAATGGAAGTACAGAGATTTTTGATTGATCTATTCAAGTACAATGACAATAGTAGGAATCGACTCTCAGACAACTACTATCGAGCGGCACTAATTGAAGCACTGGGAAACACAATCACTCCCGTTGTAGCCGTACATCAGATTGGGTATTAGATCATTTCCGGGCCTATCAATTCAATTGCATTAACTATGTTGTAATTGTGTTCGTGTTACTTTGCATTGCAGAAACGAAATCACTGCCGAGTCGCTTTCCAAAGACACCCAAGCAATTATGGAAGAAATATCCCGATGCCTGAATCTTGAGAAGATGCTCCAATGCTATAAATACACAGTTACTGTGGAATGTCTTCGGGCTATTCGCAAGCTGCAAAAGTTTGGTCATTTACCAAATAATGCAGAATTTTTCCAGACATATGCCGTGTATGGACAGTTTCGAGGTAATTTTTTTGTCACAAATAATTTCTAACAGTACATAAATTGGATTAACATACCATTTGTGATTCTCAGATGTACGATTGGCGGCGCTAGAAGGTATTGTTGACTACACTCGAACCGATGGAAATCTTGCTGACGTGGAATATTTGTTGGATATTGTGGAGACTGACCCAGTTCCCCTTGTCAGGCACAATCTTTGCCGAATAATTATTAAGTCCGTTAGCGAGAAATCGGTAAGAAAACACCAGGCGTACTTAAACTATCAAATAAGATTAATATCATCCTTGCAGCATAATTCGATTTGCATTTATCAGGCGGACAGGCGGAAAACTAAGTCACCATTCAATAACCCAGCTGTCGCTCAACGGATCTGGAGCAAATTGAAGTATGTTATTCCGTTTTTTCTGTAAGCTGGCTATTTTACCGATCTCTCACTAAACCAGCTTCAACTTTCAGCTCTGATTCGAGTATTGATTGTCGTGTACGATGTGATCTGATGGATCTATACCATGCCTTGTTTGGAGTCAATAAACCGACTTGCCTGATTGAAGAAAACATCCATCCTGAAGCCACTTCCAGACGAAAGTCACCGCTTACAACTCGGGAAGGAGTTGAAGAATTTAAAATTGTAAGTATAGCACCAGAGCCATACGCTTCTGGAGTATTTCTGAGACGAAAATAGCTTGACTCTGTTAATTTCGTTTTTCAGGATCCGGAACTTGCAGTTGTTGAAGTGGAAGTAGAAACGCCAACTATGGTCTCAGCTAAAGTCTTGTCATCCAAACGAGAGTCGAATGCATCTGACAATTCAGGTGAGCTACCCGAAGCTATGGACACTTCTCTTCCCACTTCCTTCGAACCGGGCATGTTCCAAGCCGAAAAGTTGCAAGAATCTATTCCAGCAACAATCAACGAAGAGGAGGAAGGCATGATTGAAGATGATGATGGTGAAGGAAATGACAGGGACGAAGAAATGTCCGAAGCCTCAACAACGACCTCGAGTCATAAGAAACATCATCATCATAAGGTAAGACAATGAAATCGGGATTTATCAGGGACTCTTCGCGTTAAGCCCTTATGTGTTTGTATTTTCGAACACTTTTGCTGTTTTGTATATACTTGAATTGTACACACGTTAATCCTTCCGATTTGATAAGTGACACGATAAAGCACAGAGTTTTGAAATGTACATATTGGCACAATACGTACATTTCAAAACTCTGTGCGATAAAACCATGGTTTTAGCAGTGAGATCAGGCTGAAACTAGTTTCCACTACTTTAATTACTTGAAACTAGAGCAAATATTTACACAAATTATTCCGCAATGAAGTATAAATAAAGTCAAAGCGCCTGGAGATGCATTCGAGCTTTGATGTAAATGTGTATTTTAGCTTTAGCTTATCAAGTTTGTTGTTGGTCTGCATCCGTTGTTGCTCATGGGAGCTTTATTTGTTCGATTATTTTATTATTTCTAGCCAGAAGAGATGAAAGAGGCTCTCTTGCCTTTGCTAAAGTTTCAATTCGATTCGAATGTAGTTCAGTTCTGATAAAATCCATCATACATCTCCCCTTCGAACTCAAACGTCAAAGTGCTCAGGCCTCGGTGCACGACCTCATTTTCCTGTATTTTTCCAGTTGTATTGCTCTAAAAATGGTTAACTATGTCATTCTCAATCAAAGTATTTCTAGTTTATAAAAATTGATACGAACGAGGGTTGTTTTATAAGTTTTGAGCCTCTATATTTCTCGTGTAGTTGTTGCAGCCATATTTGTTGCAATGGATTTCAGCCTAATGCCGGTTTACTTGAGCCTCATATTCAATGAAATTTTGACATACAGAATAGAATAATTAATATGCGAACAGTTTATTCTGATTTTAAAAAAACAATTGCGATTTGGAAGCAGCTGGAAACCAGATTTTTGAACAAGATGCGCTGACCGCATTTGAAAACCTAAGCTGCGTTTTCATAATTATTTTTGAAGTGCGTTGAACATGGTACCAAATGCAGTTTTTGCTACATGCATACTGCATACTTGAATTTTTGTAATTTTTGCATAATACCACGTCACATTTCCTCTTGAAAGATGATTCACGTTTATCATGCACACGTCTCAGCAAACATCAAGCAGCATGGCATTCTACTATTACCCCGGATTTACTTCACGATACAACGTGACAGCAAAGTTGTCTGAATATTATGCATATTTTTACATAAATGCATCTATGTATATCGTGTAAATGTAATGTGGAAAAATACTTGGATGTGTTTACCAACAGTCTTTCATTTCCAGACCTTCTGATTACTTGACTACTTACATCACTATGAGAAAACTGTCATCTCATTCGGCATTCGACTAATGCCAATCTCATGATGATGTTTTTATTATTCTTTTTAGGCCAAGAAGAGGAAGGAGAAAAAGAAGAAGCACAAGCACAAGCATTCCAAGCATAAGCATCATAAGAAAACAAAGGAAGAAACGCTTAGTTCCGGCAGTTCGGGTTCTAACAGTCCAACAATGACATGAGTTTATATTTTTCTAAGGTACGAATTGAATTTGAATTCACAATACAATACAACTAACGTCTAATAAAAAAAACGACGGGGTTTTGAAGAACAAGAAATACAACATTTTACTTTCGTGTATATTTTCATTCCATGTTCGTGTAGCACGGATCACGTTCTCAAGCTGTGATCGAATCAATAATGTTATTCTGACAGAGTTGCCCACACAGAGTTGCACTAAGTCTGATTATACACGTTGCAGAATATTGCGAATTAATTTAATTTTGCGAGTTGATAGCCGCCATGTATGTCCTAGACGCTGCAAACATTTACTAGAATTTTAACTCAATTTTTGAAACTATTGCTGAATGAAGCTTAAAAGTTCATTTACATAAATCTGCAAGTTCTACGCACGCTTGCAATTTCAATTATGGCTTTCACTTCAACTAAAGCCTATGGAATATTCCTGATACAAACAATTTTTATTCGTACACGTAATAATGTTGCCGGATTTGGTCATTATCATTAATTGAACAACGTGTTACGTTCGCCCACGTTGCATATTGCATAGAAACGATCGGCGCGACGCTGACGAGTGATAAAATGGTTAATGTTAAGTATTATTGAGAAAGCTTCAATCATGAAAATGTTGATTCTCACTTTAACGTTCCACTTGAGTTTTTTGAGGATTTGATTACGGATTGTGTGTTTGTACTTGGAACAAAATTTTTATCAACTATTTACTTCATTCTTTCACATTCACCTAGTCAAGTGGATTTAGGGTAAACAAGGAAAAGTCCATTATCCGGCCCATTGAAATTGTAACAATGTGAATATTTTATTATTGAAGTACATGATGATTTCAATTTCATTGGAATCAGAATTTTCAAACATGTAATTTTTAAAATTGCCGTCAATTGCAAATCAGAAAGAAGTGTTATCAGTAGAGCGAAATAGGTAAAAATATTGTTACAACAGAACAGGGTATGGTGGGCGTGAATTTTCCTTCGTTTCGACATATTCTGCAGCTTGAACCAAAGATTTGACCCCGATGCAATTAAGTTTTACTGAAAATATAACCGATTGTACGTGGTTTCGGCTTTTATTTTATTTT
>JAQFYU010003324.1:0-10211 GCA_034694905.1 Ceratophysella granulata | reverse complement strand
ACCCAATAAGTAAAACTCAAGATTTAAATATTAGTATTACGGAACAAGCAATAGTCAACAATTAGATATTTTAAAAATGCAAAAATCAAGTTGGAAACTATTAAATATCAAGAAGAAATCAAAAATTAGAATTTTTAACCAACAAGTAAAGAATTAATAATAAACCATTGATGTTCAAATGAAAATCAAAAATTATACATTTTAACAAAACCTAAGATTTGAGCATTATAATTTTCACCCTATAAGTAAAAAATAAAAAGACCATTACTTAACAAGCGAAAGTTAACTATTATAAATTTAGTCTGAAACTATTAAAAATCAAGAAAAATTGAATTAGAAAGAATTGCATAAGCGAAATTCAGAAATAATTAATAAAGAAAAAAAATCAAAAATTTAAAATTATTAGCCAACAATTAAAAATCAAGAATTATCATCACAAGCTGAAGTAAAAAATACTTTCAATCCAAATTTCGACTTACCGATAACCACCAGAAGAAACGACCAAGGATGTTGCAAGGCGAAACTTATAATCACAACTGAAATGAAGTTAGGGTGTACATATAGTACTAGTGGAGGATATGATGAGGTACTAAACCCTAAAGTCTGGATACATATGCATCGGGTTTCTTCAGCTTGGAGGTTTAAGCTAGATATCTAGGTTATGATAGTTTAGGTTAAGGGTTAGGGTTAGTTTAGCATACTTAGTCAAGAGGGGTAGTCAGATGGAATAACTTAAGTAATTAAGTGCTTAAGCGTTTTGGTTTTGGCGGGAAACGATTTCATTGGCTGCTGAAGCTAGTAAGTAAGTGGAAAAGTGAAAAAGAAGTAAGTAGGTCTGGAGCTACTTTTCCATTTAACTTTTCTTTCTTATTTTGGTTTTGCGCGCGGGAATTTGTTTTTCACTACTTTTTTGAATTTTGGCGGTTCAAGCCACAAGCGTGTATTATGCTTAAGCAAAACCATTGATGGAACGATCACAATTAAAAATGATTATTTGCTTACCTTTCTAAGCACTTCAGAAGTAAGTGTTTCAATCTTACCACCCCTAATACCAACACTGCTTATGTAAAAAGACAAATGATGCAAAATTTACTTGTCGCAAGTAAAACTGAAAATAATATCCTGAATCAAACTATGAAATCAAGAATTACTCCAAACGCAAGTGCCATTTCAAACATACCAGTATCAGCCACCCTACTCCTTCCGCTATAGGCTATGATTTACCTCTTAGAACATGAACTTTGTTTTTCCTCAACAAACGAAAATTTTATTTACTAGCACATTAGGACAACATTACGCATAACAGGAAACAATTTTATTCATCATTCAGCTCATTAGTGTCTTACAATAATCAGAAATTGTAAATCAGTTACTACAAACTAGGCCTTAGTCGGCAGCAAAAACCATTTACCAAGAAAACCGTTACTGCTTATTCCATCTTCTAAAAAAATTAAATTCTTCAGAACCACTTTTGTAATATTTCTCATAGTTTTTAAGCAAAAATGAGTAAAAATGCTTTTGAATTCCAACCCACTTTGATTCTAATTCACGAAAGTTGATTCCGTGCTTGACTTCAGCTGATTTGAATTCTTCATTTTGCAGTACTATGTGGCGACATACCTCCTTCCACAGGGATTGTCTGTTACCAAGAGTTTTTAAGCCAGACTGGGCTCCAACTTCATACACGGCTTTCATTATATATGTTCGAATATATTTGTACATAGGGCGAACGTATGATCTGCGAACAGTACATTCAATCAAGCTGACTATTGAATGGGATAACGTGATTTTAATACATGTTGGGATGGGAAGATTGACTCACTTGTTAGCTTCAATTGCGTCTGGTTCAGTCATAGAAAAACGCTTTGGCGCGTTTCTGATTGGAAATCCAATTATATCGCTCTCAGATCTGTTTAGCCAATGATCAACTAAATTGAAATCTATCAAATCTCAGCTATTCTACATATTTAGCAATTTCATACTTATTATCAAACGTTCGTAGATCCAGCTTCATGGTTTCATCGGAAAAGACTGTCGCATCCCGTTGTTTATCGGTCTCTGAGAATGTTCCAATTCTACTAATGTCTAGATCAAACCAATCATGACCAAGACGTTTCACATCATAGTAGAACGCGTCAACTAAGAAATAATTGAGTTCAATGTTAGCTTTTTAGTTTAACATTAGGGTGAATTGACAAAAGAACTGTCCAAAAGCTTACACTGGATTACACCGCTACAGGCATCGTTGTGCCCAACTAGCTCAACTTCGTCAAATACTTCAGCCCACTTCAAATTTTGAAGGAGTACCTGGTTAGCATCGTACTCATTGCAGCAATAATCCTTCAACCTGTAGAATTGTACGACGTTTTTCTAACTGACATACCCATATTTAGAAAAACTATTGACCTGTAATTATTCAAATTCATCAGTTTTTGATTTTGAACTGAGTCAAATACAAACGAAGAATCAAACAAATCTCTTTGATTGTGTAGAGAAAACGTTTTGACAACGCCAGTGCTTTCAACGCCTCTTTTAACCAATAGCGTTATGCAGAAATCATCTTCCTTCATTTCCAAGAACGTTCTTGAAACTTGACCTCCGTACACCTGTACGATACACTTAGTTTCAAATCAATTTAGAGTACAAGTAGATTGCGTTATAGTACCTCAATTGTTTCCCGAATCTCTTCAATTTCTTCGATTGGCTCACGCGAATAAGCCTCGTCCCAGTTCAGATAAAATCTCAATGGCTTATCATCGATGTTGGTAAATAGAGAGATGTTTAAACTCCTGAAGGTCCGTACTGGTTTTAGTCTAGGGTGTATGTTGTCCCTTCGTGGTATATTTTGATTGTGTGAAATTGCATTTGCCTTAGGGGAATTAATGCGTACTTATATTATATAATGGTAGTATTTTATCTGCCAACTAAGGTGATAATACGCTTGCAAATAAATGCAAAAATGATCTCAGTTTTTGACTCACGCTTTTTATGTAGAATTCCATTGCATTACACAACGAGTATTTTAGCAGTCTTCGACAACGGCCGTGATTTCTCTGACCAGCATTTGTACGTACGGTAACCGAAAATGACTGTTTCCTTGAAAAAAGCAACATTAATCTCATCAACCATAAATCAAACCTAAAATCTCTAAGCTATACATTCATCGAATTATTTAGTGGACATGACCAAAGCCCAATTATATTAGTATAAAGTCAGCTTGCTGGGTATAATATTAGCGCATTTACGATAGTAGATACGAAGTCTAATTCCCAAATTAGCAATCACAAATCAGAAATCCAATTTAGAAATCATAAATAAGAAATCTAATTTCACTTCAAAATCAACAATCAAAAATTATGTTACTTCCAACTTGATGGTGAGGAGTCCACACACAGCAGCCTTGGTCTAAGTCACTTTTGAAACTGATCTCAAATGTGCTGAGCGCTGATGCACACGTAGTTGTACTTTCCACACTCCTTCCTCTATGGCTTAGCTAATGCTTAAAATATACCATAACGAATCGTGAAGTTCATGAATGCAGAACAAAGGAAAATCATTCCAATTCTTATGAGTGGGCTTTCTTTCATAAAACACGGGAAAGCCATTTAATTAAGTATTGCCTTATACCTATCTCCATCCTTTGTCTTTAGCTAGACTAAATTCCATACAAAGTCCTAATATCGTTCATCCTTAACAAATCGAAAACCAACATTTAAATATATGGTCACATATGCTATATAGCTTTATTTTTTCTATGAAAGAAGTACAACCTAAAAAGCAGGTAGTACTAATTGAAGCTTTAAATAAAAGTAAGTCCAAGACTATACATGAAAATGAAACGTAAGAAATAGGAAATCCCAAATGACAGGTGGGAAATTACAAAGTCATAGTAGACTTAAACATAAATATAGGCATTATGATATATATTCCATTTATGGATGGTCATTGTGCATAAATTTTTAACAGCATTTGAAATCAACCACGTTTGGACAAATAAAATCACAAATAATAGGAAATTAGAGCTTTAACCTAACCCAATCCTATCTGTGTGCTGTATAACCGCATCTAAATTTGCTATTACTTTTTATATCAGAGATTGTAAATCAAAAGTTGCAATTTTATTATTAATTAATTCACGTATGTATATTTAGGGAAATGGGAACGAAAGCAAGCATTTGAAAGATTTATCTACTCGTCGAAGATCTAAAGCAAAGAATTTTGTGCTCAACGTAGATAAAAGTGTTTCAAAGTCCAGTTCCCGTTTTGATTCAAGACTCAGAAAGCTTGCTGCTCTGGCATAGACTAAGGAAAGGCGATCTGAGAACAAAGGTGTAGTGGGGAACTTGAATCGGCATCCTTCCAAAGCAATTAAAGTACCAAGTTCAATGTTACCTCTGTCTAACATCAGGAAAGGTACCACCAAACCGCACTGTGTTGCTCCGTAACCAGGAATACAAATGTAAGTATTCGCATTCAAAATGTGGTTTTCTATCTCTGAGGACAACACTGCCTTCCAATGGTCTTGTTGATTACGGGATTTTGCCAGTCGCAAAGACTCAGTTATAATCCACTTGATTGGACTACATCTGCTTAAAATGAGATAATCGACTGCTGTCGCCCCGTTTAGAATGGTCACGTCACCTGTCCCTGTTGCTGACCTAAGAACATGATGCGTCTTTGAGACGGAATAGGCCATAAATCTTCTTTTCGAAATATCGCAACACGTACTGTAGATCAGAGCTTCGACGATCATCTTAGCTGCACTTTTAAACTGCCTCTCATTGTCGAAGTATTGTACCAAAAGTGAGTAGTTGAAAATCGATCCAATAACTAATTTTTTCATGAAGTATGGCGTAAAACGTGGTTCAACTTTTGTTCTTATGAAATCCTTCATGACTTCCACTGAGTTAGAGCTTCTGTTAAAGATATTTGCGGACTTCCGAATTGGCAGATGGTAGCTGTTTCTGTCGAATCCCAAAATACGGCAGAGATGATTGTCGTGGCGTGACCGTTGAAACGATGAAATAGCATTGCCTCTCAGTATGAAACAAAGGATAAGCTCACTTGCACAGACACGAAGATATTCATCTCTGTTCATTAAGTATTTCGAGCCGTTATTATTACATATTATCCATTTTTTAAGCTCATGTCGAATACTCTCAACGCAAGGACCAATGTTAAGATACATTAAATCTTGAAAGTCTCTGCTTCGGAAAAGTCGAAGCATTCGTTTCAATTGAAGATAGTTAATAAACTGTAGAGCAGTTGCACAGGCATCAATGAACGTCAGTGAGGGAACTTTAACTAGAACTTCACATCTGGCATAGTGATCTACACTGGTAATAGTTTGAACCAAGTCGGCAACAATGTTTAAATCATCGTCATAACTTCGTATATTCTTGGAGACATTTGCGGAAAACTGAAAACATTGTGACAGGGATTCTTTTAATAACTCGTTAGAAATTCTGGGCGTCGAAAACGGTGCCGTACGTTTAGCGTGGACGTGCTTTCCAAAAGAGGAATAAAATTTTACGCCTTCTACGGCTGAGGCAAAGCTAGCCAAAGTCGTTCCTCTCGTTAAGAAGTAGAAGTTGCCAACTCCAGGAATGCCTCCAACGTAGTATTCCAGTGAGGGTGAAAGCCTTAGCACTGAACTTAAGCTTGCCTTTCTCCACATCGGGATGGTCTTTTGCACGTGCACGTCAATTGCCAGATGTAAAATTACTTCCGTGACGCCTTCGAGACGAAAACTGTTAAACATTGGCTCAAATAGAGCAGCCTGATAGTTCTGTCCGAATTGTTTACCAAGAATCGCAGTTTCATACTCAGCCATCCTCTGGCGTAAACGGGAGGCCAAAATGTTTCCAAAGCTATGCACGTCACACAGGTAGATTAAGAGATGACAGTCGACCCACGTACTTGATTTTAAGCACCCCGAAATCTGTCTCATTCTCTGGCAAGTAGTGGAGCTAGATAGTTCAAGTAAGACTTCGTCGATGGCAGAATAAATTAAACGCAGTGTTTGTCTGTAACTAAAGTTTTCAGTGCACGATTGGAGAACAATTGAGACATCCAAACCAGAGTAGGAGCAAAGCTGAACTTGAAACAAGTCATTTGAGGTGTTAGACACTGCACAACATTTTAACTCAGAATGCTTCAAGGGACGTATTATTAAAGGGAATTTGATGCTCATATTGGATGCTGACAGAGGAAGGAAATTCCAAGAATCTGATGTAATGACAATTCCGTCCACAAGTAGAGTTTCCATTTTGACCTTTAAAACAAGATCCATCTTATCAATTATTATCCTTAACAATTCTATTGCCAAACTATTTGGGTTTGGGGTGAATTTTGAGGTACGACGTGAATCCATGCTGCCAACAGAAAAATTTCTAAATGCCAAAAACGGTTTCATTTGTAAACGTAGAAGTGTTTAGAAATTAGTATTTCAATAATATATTTGTATGTTAATAATTTGATGATCAACAAACAATATGTATGTTAAGTCTGAAAGATATACTTATATACCAAGGGGATAAATTTCAAAAGAATATAAATAGTAAGCTAGAATATTCAAAAATCGTATTCAGAAATTAAAACTCACCATTTAAAGCTCAAAACAACGATAACAGGACGCGGTGTTGAAGAAGGCTACGACGAACTAGAGCATAATAAATCAATAGTCAATGATCCCTTTATCTTACTAAAATATGAATAGGGAGACATTTTAACTATAAATATTGCGTATGGCTAAATCAAATAGCTGTATAGGATAGAGTGTGTACTGAAGTTCAGGAGGTGACGATACGAGACCCTGTGCCGTCTAGCGGGTTATCACTGCAAATTGATGGGGCCACACACCTCCAACTACGTATGGACTACGTCGAAGTCCATTTCACATTGTCATACTTAAAACTTAGTCACCATCACCATACACATGTATTCCTCTATATTTATGTATTGTAATACTGTATATATACTATACAGTGTAATAAATATGCTAATAAACACTTATGCATATAAAAGTGAACTCGTTATTACTACTACTTAGTAGTACATAATGCATAGATATTATACGCATAAAAGAATGGCGGCATTGCGCATATACCCAATAGCTTTTAATACAGCTTGCCCTAGGTACATCCACGACGTTTTAAAATCGTCTCGTTCCTATATGCCATTCATATGCGACTTGATGCGACTCGAAATGCAATTATATTGCATGAATGCATATTATAACGCTTATTCTACACAGCAATACGTGATCCATACATTGTTTTTCCTAATCACACTACCACTTTAAAATGCAAAGTTTTTAAAAGAAGAATTACCCTATGCTATTCCCAGGTTGACGTCATACCACTTTGGCTCACTCCCATCCACTCAAACAAGTCGCAATAGCTCGGTACGATAAATGTTAAGGCCCATGCCTTTTGACTTGGAACCTCTTTTCGAAAAGAGGTTTCAAGTCAAAATGCATGGGCGGAAGGGAAAAGTGAGGGAGAATGAGGGAAGAAAAGTATTTGACCCAAGAGAGGTGAC
Organism: Ceratophysella granulata; assembly: GCA_034694905.1. Classification (NCBI taxonomy): domain Eukaryota; kingdom Metazoa; phylum Arthropoda; class Collembola; order Poduromorpha; family Hypogastruridae; genus Ceratophysella; species Ceratophysella granulata. The sequence continues at coordinate 2,669 of JAQFYU010003324.1, read as the reverse complement.
CAAGCAATATTCATAGACATGAAAACAGAGGGATGAAGTCAAATTTTTCTTTTAAAAAATCAAAATTTAAAAAAAATCAAATCATCTACATATAGATAATTTAAACATGCAAATGTGCTTAAATGTATAGTGTGCCATTCGTATTGTGCAGCAGTGTACTACTGTACTTATTTTTCAAGCCTGTAGTGCGTGCTACCGTGCGTAATTCGAGTAGATTCCTCCTTTTTTGTCGAAAGTGAATAGTCCTGCGCACTCTTTATATTTGAGTCAAAAATAGGATAGTCACCAAAATCCTTGCTCCTTGCATTGTCACTCCCTGTAACACTACAAGCCCGCTCTCTAACCTATACAGCTATTTGGGCTAAATCTATCATTATATAAAGATATGATCCGTTAGAACTTTTGGATTCGGCCGGTACTATGTCATAATTCCACGCAAAGTGTATTTTCAGCGGGACTATTACTCGAATTCATTTTATGATTTTCGTGCCGTTTTATTAGCAATAATATTTTATTATATGTTTAACCATCTGATGTATTATTAAATTGAAAACAGAAAATCAACATTTTACTCTTATCAAATGAAAATCAAAATTGTCGATTCATATGTCACTTTATTTCGCAAGTTTCAACACCAACCTTCTTCGCTTCAGGAACAATTTTGCAATTTTCCGATCTACCAACCCGATTTTTCTTTGAGTGTCTCTGTCATCGATCGATTCCTGCAATTTCAAAATATCGAAATATCGTTTTCGTTATAAAATTTTCTCTTGACCAACTTGACTTTACTGACAAAAAGTAAGATGTGAAGAAATATATAGTTTCTTCGACTTTCGTCGTACATGCAAATGTAAGTAACTTACACAATCAGAAGACATATTTTTGGATGATGCATCATGGGTAGAATTCGTGTCACTGCTATCATAGGCAACAATTTCTTCCGCATCGGATGCTGCGTCGTCACTAGAGAAACGTCCATTTGATTCCTCACACTCAGCCAGGATGTACTCGCAACCGGATTTTTTTTTAGATGCAACCTGTTATCACAATTTTATTCGAGTTGAGATCTACATATAACCTCGCCTAACTCTACATGATTTGTGGATTTCACATTTTTTTATGTGAATTTCTGTAAACGCGTAATGAAACTATTAAAAACATTTTAAGAAGCGTTTTTGCCCTCGCTCCACGTTTTCATTCTTAATTTAAGGTAAGTACAGCGTGTTCCTTAATAGTAAATGGAACCGTACATTTAACTGATGCTGATCTTCATCGCTGCTGTATATTATTTCCCGCTTTCGCTTCTTGGTTTTCAATGGGACCTGTCGTAGTAGGTTTAATTATTGGTCGAAACTTTATCGAAACGTTTAATTCGAAACAAATGTCGTGTTGTATGTAGCACAGACTTTTCGAGGATAGCTAATTGGCTGGTCCGACATCCCACTTCGGTTGAGGTTATAGAAACTCCGACCACGAGCAAGTACGATACTGAAAAATCAACAAACACACAGCGGTGAGAACATAGATTGAATTACAACAATGAAGCAAGTGACACATTACATAACTATCCAGTGAAGCAAATCTTAAGCTTCAATTGATGAACCTGAGTTTTAGAATTTTATGTCAAGCTGAATTTAGTAAAAAAGATCTATAATTTTCAAATCAATTAAGTAAAAGTTAATTACAACTCTTAAATTGAAAATCATAAAATTGAAAATCAAAAATTCGAAATCTAAAATAAAATTTAAATTATGTAAGAATACTAAAGTTCAAAATCATTAATTGTAAGTCAAAAATCAAAACTATTCAATATTCATTATTCAATACTAGAAAATCGATAATAAAAAATGAGGCGAAAATTCAATAGTCAGCTATAGGAAACTATAATGGAAAGTATAGATTCACCAATCAGAGATTCAAAATCCAAGCGGAGGAAATTCAATAATCAGAAGTTGGAAATAGAAATCCAAAAATTAAGCAGAAATCGGAATTCAAAAATGATAAAAATTGAATATTCAGAAATTGGAAATCATTAATCGAAAATTGAAAAATTGGAGATCAAAAGTGGTGGAAATTCAATAATCAGAAATTATAATAAAATTAAACTCACCTTGTTAAAGGGAAAGGAAACTCCAACTACCGCACCAGCAAATACGATACTGAAATGAAAAGCACAATTACAAAAGGATGAGGACATGGATCGACTTTCAACGAGGCAAGTGTCACATGACACTACCCTCGCCGTCCAGTATGAATCATATGCAACAATAGATGAACCCGAGTTTTTGAATTTTGTGTCAAGCTAAATTTGGTAAAAAAGGTCTATAATTTTCAAATCAATTAGGTAAAAGTTGATTATTACTCTTAAACTCAAAATCATAAAATTGGAAATTTGTAAGCATATTTGATATAGAAAAGAAGTTTCAGAAATTAAAAATCAAAAATTGATAACTCGAAACCTTCACAAAATCAAAATCAGAAAAGGAAGCCAAATAGTAAAATTGAATATTCAATATTAGAAAATTCGAAATCAAAAATGAAAAGTAAAAACTCATTAATCAGAAGTTGGAAATCAAAATAGCAAATATTCACTACTCATAAATTAAAATTTGAAAATGAGAACTAAAACTTAATAATCAAAAATTGAAAATGAAAAATAGAAAAATTAT
>JAQFYU010003323.1:0-10214 GCA_034694905.1 Ceratophysella granulata | reverse complement strand
ACAAAAAGTGGTAAATACCGGCGGGCAAAACCTGCTTGCGGACAAAATCAGCAATTCGGCGGGCATTTGTGGACTTATTGGCGGGCAGTTTAATTGGGAGCGATTCTGATTCTTCCCTGAGCAGCACTAAAGCGTGAGACAAGTTCACTAGGGTTAGGGTTAGTTGTTTATAAAAAAAGACATGTGCTTGTCTTAAGACTTCCGTCAAGATTTGCATGTATTTATATGTATGTAAAAACAATATAATGATAACAAAACAAAATAAATCAAAAAATATATTAATAGTAAGTGGATAATACAGTAATTAGTTTTACCAGCCCGTGTTGTGTTTCAACATTAAGTAGACAGTGCTCGACGGAGTTTCGACACACGGGGATCAGAGGAGCTGCTGCATTCTGAATGCAGCAGAACTCCATTGCAGCTAACACATCCTTTCAGAGTAGCATTTAGCCCAACCTGAGGTCTGACCTGATTGCAAACTGATATGAGAAGTAATATGAGGACAAGGAATTGCGGGATCAGAACGGTTGTTGAGTGAATCACTTTGTGTTGAATTGGAGTTCTTGTGGAAGGGTCTTCGGCGTTTTAAAGCGGAGAGTCCAGAAGTCGTCGTATCGCCGAATGGAGAACATAATAAATACACCTTTGGTCAACTTGAGTCTGGATTCCAGTCGGGCTTGCTGAGAAGAAACGGTTTGAAGTAGTTTTGAAAGGAGGTAAGTACTGGTTCGTCTTCGTCGTCTGGTTCACATGCAGGCCACACCAAGGTCAACTTAATTTCGTACATTCCGGTATTCAGGGAGTTAGGTTTGTCTTCTGTTCGACTTGTGGACAGAGATTCGAGCGGACTGTGCAGATCCACTCGGGAGTACACATTTTGGGGTCACGCTCAGAATTATTTCCCATTCACTCAACTATGTATAGTGTAGTTATGCACAAGGGGTTCGGACTTGCTCTGTTCAAAAGTTTTGCTCACTGGTACAAATGCATTCATTCCTCAAGTAAGAATATTCCTATCATCCTGAAGTACAAGTTTATATTTGTATATATATATATTTATATGTATAATATTATAATTCAAGTCAATTGTCTTTAACAATCACACCGTCCGGCCCCTCCGTTCCAGTCCCTCCTCCTAACCCGTCCCCGACAACTGTTTTTGTGACCCCTGTGTGCGTCGAGGACGGATCGGAGCAGAAACGCACTTTCACTTCCCACTCTGATTGACGTCTGCTCGGACTTCCGCTCGACGTCCGTCCGCTAGACGGCTGCTGGCTCTATGGAGCGGAATGGACTTTGTACACTCGGCCTGCTGTGGGTCTAGATGGAGAGTGATGGAGATGGGTTGGAGGAGAGTCACATGACCAAAAGTTGCTTTTTCTTTTTCCCTGTGAAAAATAAGTCAACGGATTAGCTCAGGTTTTAGTTGATGTTGGTACGAAATGCGTCCCTGAGCAGTGACGACGTCATAAAGCGTTTATAGAGGCTCCGGACGAGTGATTATTTATGGTTATATTTAGAAATGGGAGCATTACCATGTGGTGGCCGGTCTTGAGCTGGTTGCCATGAATTTGGTCCAGCACCTGGGAGTGGCGAGTCCGCACCGAAGGGCTCAGTGTCCAGCGCTGCTGCTGCATCGTACTGACTATTCTCAAGTCTTGTGATTAGCCTCTCATCTTCATCACCAAACTCACCGCCCATCAGCGACGGTTCGCCCACCACCATAACGTCCTGTGACGCCAGTGAAAAGCTTGGACCGGGAGACCGTTTCTTGTTCGTCGTCGGCGGATTCACGCCGCCGCCCGTCGAGTTCGACGCAGACCCTTTCCGCTTACGCCGTTTCGACTGAGGCCTCGCAGTTTCTGTCATTTAAACCAACAGTCAGATTTAGCATATACAGAGATACATACATAGATGTAATCCTAAAGGTAGTGGATAATCAGACCGACTTGAACAACAAAAGCAAGCCGCTATTTATGATGCTAACAAGCCACATCGGAGATGAATAAATGTTTGCACTACTAAATACATAGTAAGTACTTATTCATTATTCATTGTGTTTAAACCACAAGTCACAGGGCAGAATATGTCTGGAAGCAGGTGATCCCGATCCCAGCAATGCACAAACTTGCAACGCTAAAGGAAATTCTTATCAATTGATTCTAACTTTTGTCAATGTAAATGCTCCACTAGAAACGTAAATTCCTAAGCCCGGAATGCGTAAAATCTAATTCTTTTCGAATTCTTTAGAAATATAAGACCTTTTCGGATTCGGAAGAAGCAAAAAATTTATTTTGATCTTAGTCAAGTTACAAGTGCAACAGATTTTCTTCGGTTCAGAGAGATACGAATTTACTTTGTCTTTGCCAACGATTAACTACAATAGAGCAGGTATGTGCCTCACAAGATTTCGGTTGTAGACCACGTATCAACTTGTGATATATGTACCTATTTCTATGATACACATTTTTCTACGCATAACAAACCAATTTTCTCGATTCGAAATTCGAGAAGATGTGAATTGGACTTACCGGGTGGAGCCACCATCCTTTGCCATTTCTGAAAAAGGGTTGTCTTTAGGCAATCTCGTGGAGACAGTGCATAGGCCTTATGTCGAGACATTAGTTCTTGCATCGGTTCCAGTATTACACAGAGCTGTTTCAGAAATACAAGCATATGAGTCAAGGTTCAGCTTTAGTAGTCACTTAAAATATACAGAGTTACAAGCTACATGAAGCCTTGTTCATATACGCGCCCCGCATAGTTTGCACACATAAACTAACAAGGGATTTCGCTTGTGTAGACGAGAAAGAAAATACGGAAAATAGTCTATACATTCATGGTGAATAAAGGCAATCATTTTTCAATGTGTTCTACAATTTAGATTCTCAAGTCGAAATTGGTGAACGAGATTCTTGTATACTTTGTACTACAGTCTATTTATACGTTGTCAAATACAAAATACAGGACTTAGATGCGAGCTGTAGTCTAGATAACCATTGTAAATATTAAAATGGTATTCTGCGTAACTTTCCAAAGTAGCGCAAATATGCAGACGTAAGCAGAGTATTGATTTTATAGTTGAAACGGAAACTATGAACTTGATCTACTTCCACGCAATACACATTGCAAATGTATCCGATCAGAAGCACTAAAATTGCGTAAATAGGTAGGACGTAGGATGCGCGAGGGTCATTTAAGACTTGGCCGAAACGACGAATTGAAACATTACATTATTCCTCAACTTGCATTCATTCTGTCCTAAATTGATGAATAAATGTTTCGAGTGTGAATGACATACCCTTAGATAGTTGAGTGTGGAGTTTGTGAGTCCTTGGCGGGTGATGTTTTTGGAGAGCTGTTCCATCATGCCCGGATCCTGTTGCTGAGCATGCATGACCACAGCACTCCTAGGAACTAACTCACGAGCTGTCCGTACGGCGAAATGCCATGATTTCATCCTCATTAAGTCGTCGAAGGTAAATTCTAATATTAATCTACCCTCTGTACACACCTGCAAGTCAAATATAAGAAATTAATGTTTTGTGTCCGAAACTGGAGGAAACCTTGTTCACCCAAAACCGCAACATATAAAACCGCAGAATGCGATTTCTTGATAACGTATGATAACCGCAACAGAGAAAACCGCGATACCAAGTACAATTTACGAGAGTCCCTATTACTCTTTTTCATGGTACTGGGTGGACTCCAAATTCGACTTGATATTTCGACGGATTTTAAGCCTCAAATGTTCATCCACGTAATTATTCGAACTTATGCTTCACAATAATAACTAATAACATTCCAAATTCATTGTCTTTATTCAAACTTAATACGGATAGTATTTGAAAATTATATTGTATTCACACATTGCGTCAGCAGATATGTTCTCAATAAAATTGAATAAGAAAGTCACGATTTCCCAAATGAACGGAACAAAGAAAGCATAATTGTGGGGTATTTCAAGCATTGCTGATCGCGTGCAGGTATTCGAATAGAAATCGGAAGCATCTTAAATCCAAAGTGAAATAAAATTGCAATATCAAATGATAATCTTGTGCAATGCGATGTCTCCCTTTCCCGCTTCGTGACAATTGTCAGTGGTAGTGGTATGTATGGGATGATACTAGTTCCGAGAATCGATTCACAGATAGGCAAGTACATATTTAAACCGCTAATTCTGCATTTCAATTTTAATTTAATAAAACTTCAATTCATAGAAGAAGTTGCACAGAGAATCCGAACATGGTAGATAGTAGAACTCATAACCATGCGAATATATCAACCAAAATCAGTTCAATGTAAATTTCATTGCCTTCCTGAATACTATTTACACAGATGTTATTTTTTTTTACTATATTTTGAATTTTGAATGATTTTACTTGCTCTGCTGAAGTTCATACACAATGTATGTAGTAAGAATTATATTATTAATGTTGAGGTTTTGCGGTTTCGCATTTTTGACCGGCTCGCTCTGAGCATGACCAGACTTACCTGAGTAAACATTGATTTTCCATGAAGAGTGATCATCGTACACTGTTCACAGTCTAAAGTGATACTGGTATTATGGAAAGATTCTTTAGGATGCCTTAGATTATACGACAAGTCGGTTACTCCTCCTTCAAAAATGCTTCTAAAATACCGAGGAATGAGTGTCCTTCCAATGGCTGCAAAAACACAAGAACAGAGAACACACAAATTAGGATTTGAGTCGTGGGACTGATTATTCCATGTCATGCAATGGGTTCCCGAGGTCCGCGTGACAGGAGCGTATTGGATATTTTGGGTTTAGTACTTTATTTTGTCCATGACAGGGTTGAAGAAATCATTAGGCCGAGCGAGACGCGGTGGTTACTCTTCTTCACTCCACTCAATCCCGTAATTTTCTGGACTCATCGACCACAACCAAATGTATTATGCATGGGCGAAAAGGTATGGTTGATCAATACAAAATGTTTCTACTTTCGAGTCACAACTTTCTTCCGAGTCGTCACAGATACCTGCCTGCACGGGAGCTTTTGCTCACGGGAGCTCAAGCTCGTCAACATACGACATTCCGTCTGTTCGCGTAAGCAGAGGCCACTTGGATGTCCCTTGGACTCTGACCCATGCTTCCTATCCAATGTCCCATCCATTTCCAGAACAGAGACTAGACTCGGAGTGTGTTGGAAGACCATGGCGAGTTTAGACATCGTATCATGGCCTGAGCTACATGTTTCTGATACACATCATGCTCGGAAACTATCATGTGTGGAAAAGAGAGCGAGTGAGCACGAGGACAAAAATACATTATTGACTTTAGCTTGTTCTACGAAGCTACTCCGCCAACTTTCAACCTACTTCTCCTCAACCCGTCTTAAAATCAATCGCTGGAGAACACTCTCCAACTCTGAGAAGCATGAAGCTCCGTCATGCTGGAAATTCAAGGAACTTCTTCAGCTCTGTTCTGTCACGGAAAATCCCTTTTAGATTTTACATTACGGGATTATTATTAGGAAATTCACTTAACGTTATTTTCTTTGCACAGGAAGGAGAGGCAAAACCTTTCAATGGTTCCCCCTTTTCCCAGCAGAACATCCACTCATGCAAATCTATTTACAACCGTGACTCTGGATTCTCCCGAGTATACCTCTGACCCACCAAGCATACCCTTTCGCTTGCTCTTCTGGTCACGTGAAACACCCAGTGCACGTTACTTTCGGAATGGGGTAAGCGCGTAAGTAGTCATTTATTGATTTATTTGATTGTGTTTGAATAAAAGCAGTATGAGAACTCACTATATCTTTTGAGACCATCTTCTAGGCAGAATGTGAGAGTCAAGGTAGCATCATCCTCAAAAAATTCGGTTGCAAAAGCGTCCCACCACAAGTTGTCACTTTCTTCGGTCCGCTGTTGCAATCGTCGGTTCAGCTCATACATACGGTAGTCGGGCTGTCCGAAGTAGGGCGCAGCTCTTCTAGGAATGGGCATAGGTCTGCAAATCACAAAAAGTTGTCATATGAATTTGAGAATTTCCCAAGCCGCGTGACTCGGTCGGCAGGAGAAAGGACTCGTAGTGGGGCTGAGGATGGAATGAAGGTAATGGAGAAAGCCTGAGGGAGGACGAGGTGGAATGGGAATCTGATATGGACAAGATGCGTGCTGGATTAACATGAGACGAGGAGCCTGGCCACAGCTGTCTGGACTGGCAGAATCAAATTTCTCCCATATTTACTCTGAGCACGTGGAGAACTGAACCGAAACGAGGAGCACGAGAGAAGTCAGACAAGCGTGCGGAGATAATTGGACGGAATGAGCGCTGCAGAGAAGTTGTGAACAGAGGAGATTAGACTTCTCCTTCTAAACAATGGCGACATATGACATAAGCTAAGGTCGCAATGCTCGATTCATACGAAAGCCTTTGCTTCCTGATGCAACTCGGTTCCCGCCAGTTCTGCTGACCTTGAAACCATGTCCTCAGAGTTCGTACATATACTCCCCTTCTCTGTTCACGTCCCTGCTCATTTAACTAAGTACAGTAAGTGTGTTAACCTATAGTAGGGTGAAAGCGGAGGATTGAGTGGTGGTCCACAGAAGTACTGCTCCGAATTGTTGCGAGGCGGTGGGCCTGGGCCGGGCGGGAGACGAGGTGGGAGCGGCGGTTCCGCCATGTTCGGCGGTCCCATGAGACTATGTGGTCCGTTCTGGAGGGGCATGGGGGGCTGAGGCGGGAGGGAATTGTGGTTGTTCGGCATGGGCATGGACATGGGGCCGGGGCCAGGCCCTGGGCCCATGGGAGGTGGTGGGCCGCAACGTCCCTGCGGCGGAGCCCAGCCACCCCAAGGATCCGAATTGGCACAGCAGGCGGCACAGGAGCAGGGTGGGGGCCGGGGCGGGGGCTGGTCCACCCATCGCTCCCCCGCCCCACCACCCCCGTCCCCAACACCCTTCTCACTTCCACCTCCACCCAGGAACTCGGACTTGAAGTCAAAGAACTTCTTGGGCTCCGAATTCTGTGTCACCTGACTATTCCGTTTCTTACCCGTGATGACTCTGGTTTTACACGGGGAGGGCTCTAAAAGGGTTCCTGAGGTCCCGCACTGGGTGTACACGTAGTTTTCTCAACATGTTACCAAGGGAGATGGAGCTGGGGTCAACACTTCCTGCTCTCGACTTGGACGAGCAGAGGACTGGTTCAGAGGGCTGTGGAGAGGTTGGTCACTGGGGACTTCTTGAGTGTCCTTGACATTTGGAGTGGGAAGGTACTGGTGTTGCACTAGAGAGGACTCCTGGTCCAGATGGGCTGAGTGGGTGGGCTGAAAGACAGTCGTGGTGAGGAAGGGCGGGACGGGCAGAAGCTCTGATTTGGGAGACTGGGCTGGAAGCGGTGGTGGGTGGTTGACCTTAGGTCGAGTGTGAAGAGGAGAGGAGAGAGTGGAGACTCGGGAGTCTCTTCCATCACAAGCTGGGTGCACTTGGCGGACCAGGACTAGGAGAAAGGCTGGAGAGCCTAATCAGTTGGTGGGCCGATATCGTTCTTGGACAGAAACCACATCCGATGTCCAAGCCCATTAGTGCTTCCAGTCCCACGGAGCTTGGGACTCCTTCACTATACGCCCGTCTCCAATTCCAATCCACTCTAATTTTCCTCTCCGCTCGGGCCTTCCAGCTCCATAGACGACGAAGGTTGTTGGAGTTCTCCGGATTCCCAGCCCACGTGGTCTCGGAGTCGTTTTCTCAATCTGTTAGCACCACTCACTCATGGGTCCCAAGAGCTCAACGTGAACATCAAGCTGGGAGTAGTGGATGAGCGGAGGAAGCCGGTGGAGACCTAAGCTGTGGCACTCTGCCCTTCAACCCCTACTAGCGAGCAATGTGCATGAGCACGTGTCATGTGAGAGCTGAGCGCGAGACGTGTTCGGTGCCCAGTCGTTCTCTCTCGAATCCCGCCTGTCGACTGGGACGGAATTCCAATTGACCAGTGGATTATATATTTCCTTGCTCCATTTCGTCTCTTTGGCATGGAGGGAGTTTTTTCTGGTGGGGTAAGAACCTGTCTGTCTCCCGTGTGCTCCTCGCTCGTGGGAAGAGGAGAGGGAACCGTCTCCGCTTGAGTTACATTGCCAAATGATAATATTAGAGAGAGAATTTCATGTTAGGGGTTTTTCTTCATTATAAACTCTGGAGCGAACCCAGTCCGGAGCCCATATCTGCTCCCATGTACACATCCACCCATGTACGAACGTATTGTGTTCTTCCTGAACAAAAAACCGAAAGGTTCCTGAGCTCAGACTCAGCTCCTTCCAAAAACTATATCGTCCTGAGTGGAGAGCGAGTGAACGAGCGAGCGAGCGGAGTTCGGAGCTTGGAAAGACGTCTCAGCTCGTCCTGGTCGGTGGAAGAAGGCAGTGGAAGCGGAGCAGAGCTGTAGCTGTGGATGGGCTGAGGATGGTCTGGGTGGCTCCTGCCCCGGTCCCCCGCAGCCCGCTATACCGCCACACCACCCCACTCACCCTCTTCTCTCCGTCCAAGCGCAAGCCAGACCTGAGTCAGGAGCCGAACCAAGCCACTCACTCTCGGACCATTTTGAACGAGGGGGATGCCCAAAATAAGAGTCTCCACTCAAATCCGGGAAAGATGAGATGCAAAAAGAAGACCAGGCACACCACCAAGGAGAACCCAAGGAAAGAACGGGCAAAAAATAGAAAAGAATAACACCCGCACTCAGGAGAACCCGGTTCGGAGATAGAGAGAGGGGCACAGGCGGGAACTAGGACCATGGGCCTCCGACTCCCACCCAGCAAACGCCTCCATGCTTCCAACGGGAAACTGCCAGCATCTTACACTCCAGCCTCGTTCAACTAATCTTCTGGAAGTACAGGGAGCTGTGCACATCCCAAATTGAAAGAATCCAGAGGATACCCTGTATTGCCAAGCCAAGTATTTATATTCTATGTCAGGGTCGGGGTTTCTCTAGCCTGAACCTGAAGCTGAAAGTCCAGGTCACGTGAAGGAAACGAAACGCGGACCAAAATCTCGACAAATACATAGAACGAGTATAATTCAATCTAAACTAATTTTCACACAAAACTGGATTGAAAATGCTTGGCTATTTTCTTTAGTGTAGGTTGGATATAAGCCCAGGTTCTCGTCACTCCTGTTTTCACGTGGTAGAGTGGCAACGGGTACTCCTCATTATTGTAGGGTACGGACGGATGGATTGAGGAAATTAGGCTAAGGCAAAAAATTGAGCTCATTTCTCACAATGCTTTAACATTTATGAAGTCGAATAACTGAAAATTGTCACTCCTTCTTGTCGAAATCGAAAGGAACATCGTCTAATTGATGCTTGGGTGACTGAAAAAACAGTCTCTCGCGAAATAAGGCTGGCTTCGGATCGGATATTTTCGGCCGATCCGTCGGATCGGATTTCGGGTCGGATTGGCAATAAATATTCATCCAACCTTTAGGATCGGATGGTTTTGCCAACCCATCCGACTATTTCGAATCGGATCCGATCCGATCCGAAGTCGGCCTTACCCACACGGTATCCCTGTAAGCCCAAGAGATTCAAATACTAATAAGTACTACCAAACCCGAAGTCTTTCCAGGAATAATTTACACTGGAACAGCTAGAAGAATGAATTGCGTCAATCACATTTGACCAGATTTGGGCCAAAATTCCGATCCCAGAAGCTTACGGATCAAAATACGGTATGGAACGGATCCGATTGGGATCCAATTTCGAAACTTCAAAACGAAAAGCTAAAACTACCAGCTACCATATAAAACAAAAGTTGCAGTCCAAGAATTCATCCCATGCCATTTTAAGCCAGATCCAGATTCGAAAGCGAGATCCAGAAACATCTCGGATACGGCGACAATCTGGTTCCGTGCGAACACTAGCCTGACTCTGGGCATCCGAGGTCATTGGTCGAAGGAAGGAATTAGAACTACTTGCTCACATCTCCTTCCTTGTATGCCCAAATGCGAGGAGTTTAGTATTATCCCTCTTCCTTCCCTACCTGGATCTTCCTCTGCGAATCTGGAACCCCTTTCTCGAAGTCGAGTGAAGCTCGACAAGAAGGCTTGCATACTATTAGGAAGCTGAAACTCAGATGGAACTGGATGAAGCTGGAGACGAAGAGAAGAAAGTCCAGAATTTCCCAATCAATCCTTACGAGCAGACTATTTGGACAGGGTCGAGTTCTGAATTCTGAACCCGAGGTGGAACA
>JAQFYU010003322.1:0-10215 GCA_034694905.1 Ceratophysella granulata | reverse complement strand
CCACTCCCTTCCTCTGTCCTCTCAGACACAGCACACCGAGAAAGTGTCAGAGGGACGAGGAGGCAGAAGAGCAGAGAAGAGTCAGGAGAAATGAAATGGCATGATAGGACTAAAGCCGAAACACAGGGTTGTCAAATTCTAACTAATCTGTATGTATATTAATCTCAATCTAGACTAATTTTCAATTCTGTGATCCCAGGATCAGCTTTTAAATAATTAAAGTAGCAAATACTCCATAGTTTAGAAAATTAAAGGTGAATGAAAAAGTGAAGCATTGATATTATTCCTCAATCAATTGACTCCATTATTACTGAGTTAGACATAATTATATGTGATAAAGTTTCATAATAAATACTAAACATTCCAATGCTACAATCAAAATTCAATTTTCGATAAGATATGATGAAGGCTATATCATGTAGCATTAACTTTTTAACAAAATGGTACATTTAGAGAGTGCTAATGGAGACTTAATTGGGTCATTTTTTTTTGTGTCTAATTTTCATAATATTTTGCATTCAGAATCCCGGCATCCCTAAATCTCAGGATTGTATGTCGTAGTTATGCCAGTCGTTGTGGATAGGCTAACACTTAAGAAACTGTGAACTGTGCATATTTTCTATTTGCACTGGAAGGAATATGCCCTGCACTTCAATCTGAAACTGTAACCTGCAATTTTCAATGTACAAATACAAAAGTACAAATGGCAGCAAGTTCATTTGCGTTTGCAGACCAGAATTGTCAAGAGTGTCAATTCCAAATATGCTTGTCTGCATAAACAATTGAAATTAAATTATGGAAAGGTGATTCACAAAGAGTCGAAGTCGAAAGCATTTAACGCTGTCGCTAACTACATAGTTGAAGAGGGGAGGGGAACATATGAAAGAAAGAATTCTTTCACGGCGAGCCATAAATTGCAATTGCATGAGTTCAAGGCAATTTTTATCCGTTGTGACGGAACAGTGGCAATTTGGCAAAGTAGCATATGATTGATATACTTATTCGAAAGTGATTGATAGAAACATGCTGCAGAATATTATGATTTCTGTTAAGTTTCATCAGCTTTCATTTCACAGGAATGGATACTACATGTAGACGCTGAACAGAATATGTCAAGTGTGTTGTCGATCGTTCTCCTATCGGTTAGGTTTCTAGAACTACTGATCAAAGACAACATAGTGGCGGCGGATTAAATTGGTTTATCCGGGCCGGGAGGCAGAAGGGTGAAAGTTTGTTTGTCTTTTCACAAACAAGACGTGAAATATTTGAGAAAATTAATATTGCACGAAATCTGTAAAACCTTTGAAAAAATCGCCGAAAGGTCAAAATGTTTGAAATTTAGAACGCATTTCGGTTCAATTCAAGAATAGTGAGCAAGTGTTAAATTAACTGCGCATGGTAACTACTTGCGCGCGTTTCGGAAAACCTACCCTAACCTGAAGCATATTTATTATTATTTTTATTATTTATTTATCCAAACGTGGTTGATTTCAAGTTCTTGTTAAACATACAAGCACAATGTCGACCCATAAATGGGATTTAAATCATAGTGCCTCATAGAGAAATAGGTTAGGTTCGTTTGCGTCAAATACATTTCAGAGAACTAAATCACAATAATTGTAGCATTGCCAAAATAATTGCATCAATAATTTTTAGTTAAGAATTAATAGTGTAATAATTATATGGTGGCTACCATGAACGAGTCAGTGGTTACTGGTTACCATGTAGCTTTCTCCATGTGCGGTTACCGCGTGCCCACTATTTCTGAAGAATTAACCGCTTTTCCCCATACTTGCAGAATTATTTTTTTGAAATTATGCTCAATATCTGTAAAAAATCAGTAAGACGATGAAGATTCTAGTTGCGTATGGGCTGCTAGTGTTGAAAGAGATGCTATTTGACTGGTGTAGGGGTAGAAGGTGTCAACCCTGCTGGGTAGACGGAGAGAGGGAGTGGAATGATTCTGTGAGGGAAATGCAATGGGTCCTCAGGGTGGAGATGTAAAAAGTGGAACAATTTCCCTTGTCTCCCGTGTCTGGCCAGAATGCGGAGAAAGTCCTCCTGTTGTTTGGGATGACTCCCAATTCACCAATATTCTCAAGAAGACTCTTGCCCAAAACTCTATTATGCTTCCCTATTATAATTCACTTCTTTACGCGCCTTCCTCGCTGCTCTTCCACTTCTGATGAACTACTTGGCTCCACTAATTCAGACCCGCTCCAGCACCCTCCTCACTCTGCCCTCCACTAATCAACTCACCAAATCTGCATTTCTCGTCCAGCTCACGCTCCCACAATCCTATCGATGCATTTTGAATTCCGCTACTTCACTTTCACTTCTGAGCAAAGTGGCGTTTTTTATCTTCTGCTCTTGCATGAGCTCCTGATTTAGCATAATGACTTCTCGTCCATGTAATATGCATCTCTCCTTCTATTTCTACCGAGTATCAAAGGGAGCTCCAGTTCCTTCACACCCTGGAGACGGAGAAAGAAAACAATTCAACTCGCTTCTTGCTGGCAGCAAAAGAGTTCTGACTTTGTTAATTGAATGAGAGAAGAAAGCTCCTTGTCATTATGCTCAATTTTTTAGTTTTTTCGTTTTACATTTAACGGGTGGCAATTGGACTTGGCTTCTCATTTAAATGTAAACGTAAATCTTTCCTTCATGAAACGAGTTTCAACTTCATGAACTGAAGCGTTAGAGCTCGTACATGAACACATGGGCGTAAATCATCGTAATAATTCACTAAAATATGCCGCAAAACAGTTTTTTTCTAAAAAAAAAAAACATTTGTTTGAATTTAAAAAATGCTTTGTAGAAAATACAGTCTTACAAGTTGTAAAAATATCAAATTATGGTGAAGACACGATTTTTTTCAGTTTTTGAAATTCCAAAAAAAAATAAGAAAAATATGCAACGAAAAGCCGTCGAAAACTTGCTACTAGGAAACTAAACATGAATAGAATATACGATTTCTAAAAGTGTCAAAATACTCAATAAAACTTCATAATTATGTTTAAAAAATTCAAATATGCACACAAATATTAGAATAACTTCTAAATATTCACTAAAACATAAAATTTTGCATAATTCGGTAATGGGAACCAAGCCGGTGTGAATTGTTGAGATCATAGTTGAAAGGTCCACAGTGAAACCACAAAATAATTTATGTTTTATCATAAGAACCGTCCTGTATACATCACGTTTACGGATATGATCAAGTTAATGAGAAATATGATCCTGACAGCTGCGACTACCGGCTTTGAGCAGATTAAATATTATCATTGAATAATTGTTGCAGTTGTGTGCATAGTCTATAGTATCAGTATTGTCTGTATATATTTAGGTTAGCTAACGACATGCATTATACCTTGTATATCGGTACATCATTGCTTCAATTTTCAAATTTATTTTGCCTTGCCATTGATGGTTCTTATCACTGTCCTTGTCCTATTAGACAATTTCATTTATACTTGTTTCTTTTCAATTTCAGGTTGTCTGCGGTCTTGGTGTATCTAGTTGCTTCTTCAATCAGAACAGAAGATCCGATCTCCTGAAATAATCTGGATGAAGTTGAATATTGGATATATGTCTGATTCGAAACAGACTCAGCGGCTTCGGCCTGACACTCAATGAAACTCAAGGAGCGTAGTATGAAAGAGCGTGGTGGGAGTGACAGAGGAACAACGGCAGCAGCAGCCACAAGCGGAAACATGGTCACGCCTGGCTTTGATCATCTCTCAAGTCTTCAAAGCAGTGGGCCTTCGGATGCAGCCTTGGCCATAGCTGCTTCTCAACCCATTCCGCCCCACGACGCTCAGTACTCAGACCAAGCCCAGTTCGAAGCGGACAAACGATCCGTTTACAAGTAAGATATGACATGACCTATAAAATGAAGTGGGTGTCATTCTGATTAATTAATGGCTAATGATTCAAATCAAATACTGGTTCTCGATGTCCACTGAGAGTACCAAAAGCTAATCTTCTCTATGAAGCCTATTTTCTGCGAACTATAGCTATATTTGATTCAATGTCGAGATATTTTGCTAAATTATCTCTACTCTAATTTTCAGGCATCCCTTGTTTCCCCTACTCGCCCTTCTGTTCGAAAAGTGTGAGATGGCCACTCAAACGGCGGCGGACTCACCAATTTCGGACAGTTTCCACCAGGATCTCGAGGTGTGACATCTTCCTCTACTTTCAACCTACTTCTAATTTTTAAGCGGACAATTCTAAATTCAAAAGTTTCAAATTTTTACAGGCATTTGTCCAGCATCAAGAGAGAGACCGGAAACCATTTCTAGCGAATGACCCAGAAGTCGACGGACTGGTAATTCAAGCTTTAACTAAATTGCTACGTTGTACGTATATATTTTTCTCACGCTGTTCCTCTCTATTTATTGCAGATGGTGAAGGCTATCCAAGTACTTCGTATTCATCTACTGGAACTGGATAAAGTCCAGGAGCTCTGCAAGGACTTCTGTAATCGATACATCACGTGTCTGAAGGGAAAGATGCAGAGTGAAAATCTTCTTCGATCCGACTACTATGACAACGGAGGCGTGAATAATGGGAGTGCTCACATAAGTTCCCATAGTAATAGTCCACATCACTCCTACTCGTCAAACGGCGAGGCGTCAGTCTCCCCGCCCAACGGCGTCTTCCATATTCAGAATGCAGGAATTCCAGTTGGTGGTCAAAACTACCAACTACATTCTTCTGTGAGTAACCCCACAACGAACCACAGTAGTCAGCAGTCATCTGGGAGCTCACTTGTTGGTGGACATCCATCCCCCGACGACCATCACAGCACGAGTAGCAGCAATCATCAGCACCATCACTCCGCAGCCTCTTCCGCTGCACCGATTCCGCTCATTCACGGAGGAACTCCCTTGTCGCAGATTGGTGCCAATACCTGTCCACCCGTGTCTCTCCATGACACTTTTGTGCAAAGTGAGTCAAAGTAACTTTAGATATGATTGTCTGTTACCTCAAATTGCGTAATTTTATTTTAATTTGATATTTTTTTAGCCCCGCAAACCCCCAGTTCGGCCGAAGATGAAGATGATTTTCTCGGAAGGAAGAAACCCAAGCGCGGAGTTCTACCAAAACACGCGACTTCAATCATGAGGTCTTGGCTCTTCCAGCATATCGTGGTAAGCTATGATGCTTCACCGTGATAAGCGGATTCATGCACACACACGTTTGATAATGATTTTAAACCTCTCGGGTCTTGATTAACTGAGAGTACCAAAAGCTAATCTTCTCTATGAATCAAAGCAAAAAATGTGTGACATGCACTTGATGGAGGCACGAGGGTTGTCAGTCACATGAAATGTCTAAGCTTGTTTACATAAATTCCAGCATCCGTACCCAACTGAGGATGAGAAACGACAGATAGCCGGTCAGACGAATTTAACGCTTCTCCAAGTCAACAATTGGTTCATCAACGCCAGACGGCGGATTTTGCAACCAATGTTAGATGCCTCGAATCCCGAAGCATCCGCCACTCCCAAGGTACAATTGAGTTTATAAAATGAAACAAAATGATCAGTGAAGGTTGGACTAAAATGACTTTTCGTTTGACGATCCTAGGTGAAGAAAGTAAAGACTCATAGTTCGAAACCAGCACTGAAGTATTGGTCGGACAACTTGGCGTCTATGAGTTCCTCTGGTCAAATGGATGGTATAGAAGATTCGAATGGGTTGGGTAAGAACAAAAAAGGGGAACGCGATATACAGCCATTCCGTTTTTAACCTTATGAAAGTTGAATAACAGCATTCTGATAACTTGGTTTTTTTTCTTTTGGATTGCAGATATGCCGGATGACTCAAGCGATGAGCTGGACGAAAGTAGCAATGACGGGAATGACCTTTTAATTGACAATAGTGATTCTTCTCAACCTTGATCTCCATTGTTCCCAATTATTCTTCTTCTTCCTTGCATGATGGAAATATTTTTGTTGACTGATTCCAGAATTTATTGTAGAGATATTACTCATTTCGAACACTTCCCATCGAATCTATAGTAGCTAAGTACTAATAAGACTACTAGTAAAACAGAAATTAAACCAACTTGTCAAAAACCTACTTACTTTATATAACTTACATTATATTAATATTCCATATTCTAGGATAACTGTGCCCAAACTCGCTCTCTGGATGGCCTAGTGTAATGACTTTATTGTTGAATTGTCTTCAAGAACTAGGAATTCCTTTACATCATTCAAGTTGCTCAAAGTAATTGAACACCTAGTTCGTAAATTACTTATAATTGTAAGGCAATATTTTAAAACTCAGGCAATATGACGTACTGCTCGTAATTCGTGAGCCACAATGTGCGCCAAGTACGCAGGTATGAACGTTTATTCCATCAAATCAATTTTGGCGTATTATATGGATATTATTTATACGGTTTCGATATCTCGCGTCTTTTTAAGTTCCTTTTAGTTAGATTTTAATGTCGTAATTCTTGGATCCTAGAGGCAACGAAAGTCAGACGAACTTTACAACATTCCAATTCCCAATAAATTATTTGAATTTTACTTGCATTTTATTAAAAAAGCAGAATATACATGAACTTTATTGAGTGCAGTGAAATAAATAGAATTGGTAATCGAAAAGTGAAGTACTATTTATTTTATTTACTACTTCCAAAACTTTGGCTTCATTCATGTTCCAATCAAGCACTATTATGTTAAATTGTGATTATCTTCTGCTTCGCAAATAATTCTATTCCAAATTGCGTTCGAATAAAATAAACCTATCGACAAAAGTGACTTTGTTTTGCATCAAATCTCCAGTCTTTATTAAGTTTTGTGTTCTATTCACATTTCACATTTAGTAAAAGCATTTTACATCAAAGTTATCTATGTAGTATCCCTCAGAGTATGTAATACTGAAATTAAGGTGCATTTTCCAAGCATGCAAGATTAAAATACTGGAATCAAGATATGAACAGATGATCTCAGTAGTCATGGTTAGTTTGTAGATAAGTCGTTAACATTGAGTTTCCATTTAAGTAAAATAAATTAGGTATGTACATCCAGCACACATTTTGTGTGAAATCGTCGCATGATCTACCTGATCGTTAATCGTGACTGGATTAATAGTTAAGTACTCACAGGTTACAAATGTGCAAGTTCGTGTAAGAAATTAAAAGGTTCTTGGATCAATTATCCAAATTAGTCTGTTCTTGTTTCTAGCAAATCAGATATCGCTGGTCTTCATGCTTCTTTTCTCTCGTTTTCCTCTAAAGCTCTGCAGTGGTGGCCTAACCGGAGCTATGAATGAATTAAAGGCTTAATTAAATGGAGCAAGCATATCGTCTATACAATACCGAATGGCTGCTGGAGATTCAATTTCAAAAACTCAAAACGTGCAGAGTTTGAAACAGGAAAGCAACATTCACGAACGACTCGAGCAGACACTATTGTAGAAATATGGAAACGAACCTGTCTGGTATTTGGCAATTTCTCTACAGTTGAACGGGAGTCGGATGGGCTGAAGGATGCATGTTTACCATCGGTATCTGATTTGCTAACGTATCCTAGCAAATACCTTCGCCAACCCTAAACAAACGGAAACGGAGATTGCAGTTAACTTCCATTCACTCATCATCTAACATTAAAGTTAATCACTTATTCTGCTAGACATGACGACATGAGGGCAGCAATATTAGTAGTATGCGGGGTAAGTCGTTAATAACGTTGTTCTTTATTTTTCTATCTTAAAAGTAATATCTAAATGATTATGTAGTAGGCTACTAGTGGTTTCCGTTAGTACATATTTTGTAAGTACGCCACAACCAAGTGTGAACGAGAATCGAAACTTTTGACTTTAACTAAAATTGTGAGCACTATTTCGAAACATAAATAGTTTAGAATATTCATAAAGTTTTACCCGATTCAAACGATTCGTCTTACAATCAATCGTTCGTTTTCTAGATTATTCTTATGAGCAAATTTGCTCCACACTGAAAGACAATCTTATATACTGAACTAACACGCTAACGTACAGAAGCTTTATCCTACAGTAGTAGCGTGAATAGTTTATTTGCGTTGAATCATGTAAGTACCTTTTAAATTGCTGGTACTCAATGCAATATTCTAAGAAGGCCAATTTATGAAAAACCCAGTATAACAATTAGAATATTGGGTAGCTAACATTACTAGGTTTAGGAAGGAGGAACAGCAGTATAGCCTGAATACCTGGAATTAAAGAGAATATCCGTTTTCCCATTAATCCAACTAAATATCACAATGCTGATGAGGAACACGGCAGCTCCGCAGGAAAGAGTGGCGATCTGTTGTGACATTGAGGGTTTGAGAAAGATTCGGACATTGAGTTTCTGCCAAACAGACTCGGTCCAGGTCGAGTATTTCCCACTTGACCAGTCGTACGTGTCATCGTCAACAAAAGCAGGGCTCACGGCTTGACTCGTGCTAGTGCTCGTCTCATAGCATTTACTATCCATCCAAATATAATTCACGTTCTGCACAGGAAAACCAGTAAATAGTGAAGTTAGAAACTATGAAACATGTAATAACGTTGATAAATTTGAGAAGATTGAAATGTTTACCATCTTGTCCTTGTCAGTACGAAGACATTCATTGTCAGTCCTGTTCACGGTTTCCCCTTGGTAGTACGCCATTACATTTCTCGTAATTTGAGTTATCGTGTTTATGTGATTCCGTACTCCAACGTACAGAGGGAATGTTTTGGTAGCTTTTGGTAGTGATTGCACCCACGAATCAACCAAGTTGTTTGTCACTCTACTAAACAGCGAACAGTTTGCAGATTTTACGTAGCATTGCAGAATTTCATCAACCTAAAGTCGATTATAATTATTTAGTAATTTAGGTAATTGATTGAATGAATTCATTTGTACTGACTCGTGTAAAGCAGTTCTCACCAGTTCTGAATCAGGTACAATCGAACTTGTTTGTGGTTTCTCTCCTAAAACCAATTCCTCTACCGTGCTCGCAATGGTTGCTACAAGGCCTGCAATTCTATTTACCAAATCTCCAGACGCTTGGCTGTCCGTGTAGTTAATACCTTGGGCATTGTCAAAAATGCTGTTGTAGTATCTGAAACAAAACAAGGAACAATATAGAAGCTTTCCTGCCATACGCACACAACTCTCCGAGTTCGGAGTACTTAATTTAAACAAATCTCAAATCTGAGTTAATATTCGATTAATTTGCTTACTTGTTTCGGAATGCCTGTTTATGATTTGTGATCACAACCCCAGCCAAATTCAAATCCTTCGTGAGGAATGACTGGAGAGATGCAGGTGGGAATCCCATTCCAGTGTTGTTGGCCACGGGAACCAGCTGAATGTTATGAGCTTGACCTTGCTCCTCTATAATCCTTATGAGAGTTGGTAGGGACTCGTTGTTCCTTGCCATCAACGGAGCATCCCAATTCCTATGAATGTAGAAAGGAGTGTTGGTCGAGAGGGCAATTTGATCCAATTCGATAAAGTATTTGATGTCTGAGATCTTGAGTTGGGCTGGAAGTGTGGTTGAATCTGAAAAGAACGGTTTGTTGGGTATACAACGCAATCAGAATATTTGAATGAGTTTCAAAAAATAAATAACTACAGCAATAGACTTGAACTTACTATCTGTGATTTCCGTTGGAAATTCATTCCGTATCATGTCATATACAATACGACTGGAACCAATGTAGTCATAGGCTTCTCCGTTGAATAGAATGAAGTATACGTTTGATATCTGAAACAATTTTTTTTGATACTTCAGTCAACAAAGGTTAGTGATACCGAAACTATATATTCGGTCAATCACCAAGACCTGTGTAAGATATCTATGTATAAATACTTCAGCAGGATAACCATTGACTCAACAGAAGACAGAATTTGTCTTACATTGGACGTTTTCAAAGCGTCTTTCAGTGGAGCCAACTGCTTTACAAGAGCCAAGAGAGCCGTCATTCCAGTAGCCGCAGTATCCGCACCAGGAGAAACCAGATCGAACATTGAAGAAGCATCCATTCTCGCACCGATGATAATCACAGACCTAGTTATGCCAATAGCGGTTACTCTCAGTCATTGCTTCGAACATGTATGTAGAATCAATATAGAACTTAGGAATATTACCCGTCGTCTGTCTCAGGATGTGGCTCTGACTGAATGCTGGGTACTAGAGTCGACCATATATTGTAGTCTCCAAGCGGATCGCACAGCTTACCTAA
>JAQFYU010003321.1:0-10217 GCA_034694905.1 Ceratophysella granulata | reverse complement strand
CATATCCCTGTGAAATCTGAAACTATAACAGGGAGGGCGAACAAGCAACTCTCCTTTAGATTTTTAAAGCCGATCATGTAGGATCAAGGTCAGTTTTTATATTTAAAAACAATTTGCAAAAATTAACACGTGGACATGACCGGAAGATCATAGGAACAAAATGCAAACAATTTTTTTCTAAAATCGTCTCCGTCGCTACGGCCATTCCTCCATGTCAACGTTGTACTACCTTCCATTTTTATGAAAATTTAAAAAAAATGACCTTAAATCGCTTTAAAAAATATGAAAAATCATAAATTGAGCGGAAATTTCACTAGGTAGACATGTACGAATGATCATAGCAACGCCTTACATTACAAATGTAAACGTTTGGTTTTCTAAAATTGTCGCCGTTGCTAGGGCAATTCCTCCATATCAACATAGAGTTGAATTTTATATTTTGTTTTCGAAAATTCGAAAAATTACCTTACACACCGTTAATTTTTAAACATGAAAAAATTTCATGTACACAAAAAATATTATGCTCCTAAATTCAGACCTTGTTCTTCTCAACTGAAAAGGTGGGAGAGCTAGACGACCGAATCGATACAGTTTCAAGCATGAAGGCCAGAGTTCGTACGAGGAAAGGTGGGCTATGGCTGGAGGATAGGAACGGAAGGTGAGTGCGTTACATGAAGATAACGAAGCGGAGCTCTGCAAATTTTGGGTTTTTAATATTTCCTTCCAGATAGCTTCCAGTCTCCTATCATCCCAGCCAGTGTTTGCTCCCAATTTTCCATTACTTAGCTGGAAGACTTGGCTGAGTCCTGGAGTCTCTCTTGTGCTCATTTCTCATTCCATTTCAGCTCTAACCTTTCAATTTCATTGCTACGGCTACTCATTAGTCCTGTAACAATATTCTTGGGTGAATCGCTTTAAAAGCTTTTCAATAGGTTAATGAACCCAGAATGTACCGAGAATTTTTGACAGTCAATCGAATTTTTAAAAATAGAATTCGCAATTTTATTTTTTATTGGTATTTACCTAAAATATGAAAAAAACGAATACTCGCAATTTTAAACACATATTGGATAAATTATGATACTCAATTACCTGTGGATGCTACTCGAATCTTAACATCCTAACCAACCAGTCAAAATTCGTCAATCTAATGCTTCATTCAATTTGAAACGCATCAATCAAGTACACAAGGACCAAGGACCATTTCAAGTCTTAAGAAATGATAATACGCAGTACTGCTGCCCTGGTTCTGTATTCAAGGCACATCTACTATTGTCATCAAACTCCTTCTTCTTTTATTCAATTCCAATATCAATTCATAACCAACTTCATGCTCGCCTCTCGTCTTTCTTCAATATGATTGGAACTGACGACGTAGGAACGAATAGGAGATTCAGAATTCAGAATGCTCAACTTTCCAGATGACATTTTTTGGAACCTTGGTCCTCTCTCTCCTTCGTCTTGTCCTTACATTTCATACATACGAATCATTCATACGTATTCCTCCATTTGCTCGAGTCAAATAGTGAATTCATAGAAATGATGTTGGAACTAGGACAAACGGCCCAACACGCATACGAGATCTCTTATCCACTCTTTTAGACCAGAACCGCCTTATGTAAAAAGCGGCTAGCTAATGATTAATTTATTATTGCATTGTTGGCAAAACACGTGCTATTCATTCTATGTTCCCCGGAGAAAGCTGCACGGTGAACTGTGAACGTACACGATTGCTCCATTAAACTGATACCTTTTTGATTTCAGGAACAGAGGAACTGTATTCAAATAAAAACTAATTGAATTAGGTAATCAAAATTTAAAATATTTGAATGGACCCATTCATGTGCGGCGAAAAAAAACCTTAAATTAGCTAGAATTTTAAACCTTTGAAATTAACGCATTCAAAATATCTTGAGCACAATCGGAATACTTTAGCGCCCAGATTATTTAGTGGAAGCCTATATAAAGAATTGAAAATAAAAAACGAAGGAGCGTTGAAATTTTGAAATTTTTTTAAAACTGATTTAGGCACAATATCAGAAGCTTTAAGAACGAAATACAAAATTTAACGTTACGATAATAACATGAAAGTAAGCATATTCATGGCCTTAACGACGGTAACAATTTATAAATAAAGTGGTACAAAAGTAAAATTTCTTGCAAGTTAAGTTGTCATGCAATCTCAAGGCCTAGGCTATGTTAATTTCAGTGCTTCTAAAAATTAATTCCAGCAATCACATAAAACTAGTTTTAAAAGTCGTTTTATATTATCAATCTTTTGTCATTGGTGTTTTCAATTTGTGCTGCATGTATGGGCTGCATGTCCGGTATATGCTGCATATGTTGATACTATGTAGTAGCCCATGCAGTCACAAATTATTAGTTCTGGTTCAGACTGCATATTTTCAGATACTTTTCCTAACTCTAATTCTGATCCTGAGCTGCCATAACCAGTTCCCAAGATTCATCTTAGCTTTCAACTAGTTGCCTCTTCATACGACAAAGCGGAGTCAAGCACACACCCATGTATGTGAGTTTCTAGGAGTCAGGAGGGAGAAAGTGAGGCAAGAGACCAGAGAAGCAACTGGTATTCGACTTGGTCCTAATTCTTTTTCCCCCTTTCTGATCCAGATCCTTGTCTTCACAATTCCGTCGTCGCATGTGCACAGGATACCAAACCAACATTCCAACATCAACAGCGGAAATATATGAGAAGAAAAACGGGAGCCTGGCCTGGGCCCAGGCCAGGGAAAGCTATATACAGAACCAAAGCTAAGGTAAGCGACTCTTGAAGTCATGTCGCAGGGTTTTACCTTTCCCCACCCATTTTTTTTTTCGACGACAGAAGATTGAAAATGGGATGTTAGAAGACCTCAGCTAAAAAGTAGGACTAATCTAGTACAAGATAAATGATACGAGGAAGGAGAAAGCGGCTGAAATCTCTCTTTTCTAGGATTTAGCTTTAGTTATTTTCCATGGTGTGTAGAAAGTTGTGCGTACATATTTGAGTAAGTCCGTGTTAGACAAACCCAGTTTGAGACAGAGCGGAGCGGCTTAAGCGGAGCTAAACACAACAGTCTTTCACTACTTTTCCTTTCTGCCTTCCTTTTTTGAGGGACGAGAGAAAGAGAGGGAAATCGATATTATTCTCCTTTGGCAATGGGATGTGATGGGATGACGAGGACGGTGACGCGACGTTCTCTCATCTAGTCTCGTCTACGCTACACTACTACATACTACACGTCTCCCTCCCGCCAGCCCATCAAAGTCTACTCCCAAAAACTCAAACACATGTCGTAGATCGGATTCCGCCTTGCTGAGACTAATCCTAACCTCAGGAATGACATTGTTTCTCATCCAACCTTCTTGTCTGTGGCTTACCACGCTTAGCACGAGGTTATATACATAGCATACAATATAGCCCTACTGCAATTCAAATCAATGTCAATAGCAATCCTCAATTTTCATCTCCACCCACAATAGTTGAACTTATAAATACAGGTTTACCTTATGTAGTTACTCTAGATCCATATCCGCATACACACACGAGCATGTGTCTATGAAATATTTCAAACTTCAGATTATTCCTTCAAATTTCAATTTTGTGAAATTGAATGCAATTAGCAAGTAACAGGTGAAATTCGGATGGCAGAATGTAACTCGTTTGTTTGAATGACTGATTCGTTCAAATTGCATGCTACTAAATGACAGTTGTTGCTCAAATGAAATACCTATGACCTTAAGTTTGATGATATGGAATTTCGTAAACGGTTGACCATTTTGGAACTGTATGATACATACAGTGTTGAGTTACCTCAGAAAACCAAGATATTTTCACTTTCACTCCTGAGTGAAAGTCCTTTTTTTCACATAACTAAAGTAAGTGAGATGACTGCCAGCGCCAACAGCTGAGACAAACAGCTTCTGTATCCATGAGTCCATAAAGTACTACGACAGTTAACAGTTACTTCACTTTCTCTAGAGTGAAAGTATGGACATGGGCACGTAGGTTGTGTTAAATTCCTGCCCGATTATGTGAAAGTACCAGGTTAACACATGGAGAAAATGAATATGGAAAGCAATGAAATGGAACAGTAGGTCAAATCGGCCAATCTAAAGCAAACCCCTGTAAAATATACAGTGTGGGTGTACAATTTGTACTTTCTGAATTTCTAAAATATACCGTTAAATTAAGTTTAATTCTACTTTATTTTAAGCTAAATTATGGCTAATTTGAGGATTTTCGAGTTTTCGAAAGACTTTAAAAAATTCGCCCAAACGCGTAGCGTACAGACGGAAGATCATAGCAACATTTAGTTTAATAATACAGAATGTAGACCTGTTGCAAGGTCCAATACTCGTCAATTGATGCCCTCCTTTTTGAAATTTTGTAATTTTGGGGAAATGGTTTAAGAACATTTTAACACTCTTGAAAAAATTCGAAGCCTCCTACCTGTCATATTTTCTGTTTCTGAACTGTGGTTGGGTCATTGGTTCAGTCTGCTGAATATTTCAAAGCAAGGGACAATTATCGTACCACCCTGTTTTAACAGCAAGTTTGTATGTAACTACGCCGTGCTTTCACCAAAGTGAAAGCCTGGTGCATCAAATTCTGCTGCTGATAGGCTAGTACTACCTGGTCCAGGAAATACCACACCAAAGAGTTTAAAATTGACTAGCCAAATTTTGAATCTTTTCTATTCCTATTACCATAAAATTCTCTACTACGACAGCTCCAATACTTTCACTGTAGTGAAAGTCTTCCGTTTGGAAGAGAAGAGAGTTGAGCATGATTTGAGCCCATGGAACGGAGCATGAAGGGAAGGAGAGAGGAGCGGGCAGGAGTTTATCCCATCCTAATCTAATCCAATACTTATGTCAGGACATCCCCATTTCCCACTTCGACTTGAACCCATCCAATTCTCTATCATCCACCTTTCTCTCTCCGTCCGCCCAGCCACTTGGGAAGACGTGGAGTTGAGAGATGGAAAAATAATAGAATAGAACAAAGTCAAACCATTCTCTTAGCATTGTATCCATTATCCATCTATACAGCCTTTTCTCCTTGACCTGGCCTAGCCACTTCTGCCCTACTTCCAAGCCCTCTTCCCGTCTCCCAATTTGGAGCTCCCGTCTAGTCAACTAAATTTGGATGAGACAGAACTTATAGTAGTAGGCTACTACAGACCTCTCCTTGTCTCTACTTGTCTTACTCCAGATTTTGGACTTGAAGGCTTCAAGCTTATTTTATATTTACATTCCTGTCTTATAGAATCTCATCCCAAAACTCCCTCGAGTTGTTTACTTTCTCCGGCTACAGGAAAAGTAGTTTCACTTTTGCTTTCCTCCCAAAAAAATTGTATTTACTTGGACCTTCCTCTCAATGTTTAACTATGAAATACGGACGAATCTCTCACATATCTTTCACTAGAAAAAGGTACAGAGGAGACAGAAAAACATTGAAGGTAATTTAATTACAGAATTTTCTTTTCTATTTTTTATCTCCAAATATAAAAAAATCTCAAGTGAAAGCAAAAGTGAAAGTATTTACTTTCTCCAGATCGGCCTTAATGAATCCTGGGATTGGAGATATAAATTAAAATCCTCAGGCTTTGCTCGTAGCCTGTGACCTTGACCAGTGATGTGACTTTATTCACCTAATTTGACAAATAAATTGGCAAAACCATACAACAGTTGTTGAAATCAGTTTTGGTCAGTTTAATTTAAAAAATAGGGCCAAAAGTCGCCAAAAGTAGTATTTTTCTTGGTCAATTTAAAACTAAGCCGTAAAACACGCTAAATCTAATTTTAGATTTAACTTGGAACATGGAAATGTTCGTTTTGCTTACAGTTTGCCGTAGACATGCTTTCCATTTACAATTCTTCGAAAGGGAAAGTTTGTAGAGTAATTTCTTTATAATTAAGTGAAAGTGGAGATGTGAAGGTCAAAATCGAGAGAGGGCTGAAGAGCAAACTTCTTCTTTCTCGTTCTTCATTCTTTGGAGTGCAGTTGGGAGAAAGCCCAGTACTTATGTTTATACGAAGAAAATTATGTTTGTCTTCAGATAACAAATGGCATCTCAGCTCAGTGCAGAGATGAACATACATAGTAACATGTCTGGCAAAGTGAAGTGAGTGGATATTTCATTTTGACAGAAGCTTCTACTCCGATTAATCTCAAGGAACGTCTTTACTTCACCAAATCAACACTTGAAACTCTTCTCCAACTCAAATCCCACAAACTACATCGTTTGTTTAACCAATCATAATAAATCTCAGATCCTTCTGACAATTATATTCACTTGTTGACCTAGTTTAATTAGAAGGATTCGATTTCTTCAACTTTTAAGCATACGACGGGCTTGCTGATACATGACAAGGCGTCTGGCACGGAAATAAAAACAAAAGATTCACTAGTCTTCCCGTCGCATTCCAATTTCGCATAATACAGGGTGGGCGGAAGAATTGCAACTGAACAATTCTGGAGTCTGAACGGATAAACACGAACCTAGGTTAAATAAACTTGAATTTTTTTGGAAAATATAGCTCTTTGAAGCGATTTTCGCTGTTTTTCAAATGTGCAGTTCTTTTTCAAAATTTCAAAGAACTGGGTAGCATTTGCAGGGCATTTCAAAAACATGAAAAAAATTGTAGCCTTGCTTCAATCGGTTGCATAGTGGAATTTTAATTGATCGAGCTCAGCCCTTGGATTCAGTCAATTTTTCATAAGCGGAAGGAAACGCTCGTAGACCCACCCTGTATATTTTTTAAAATACGAGTAAAGAGGACTAAAAATAGCCGTAGCCACCTCACAACGAGGATCCAATTGATAGCGTGTCTTTGACACTATGTACAGAACATGGTCGCAATTAGTGTTTCTCACCACTGGAGGAATTCCCTGCAATTCTGTCACATTCCGCCATAAATCCAATTAAACTGAGCCCTCTACGACATAAACTACACCTCTGATAATAATTTTAGACTCGGTATTATTTTTACACCTAAACCCACCGAAAGATACTTACATATCAAACATATCAAGGACCTTCATCCTTGTTTAAACAAAATAAAGCCCTGAGTGCAAACACTTGCACCAATGCCAAGTTTTTCTCCTTCACCTCACAATGCAGAAGTATTCAACATTCAACATCAACTTGATCCTGAGACTGGGAAGAAACAGAAAGTGTGTTTTATACGGGTGGAAGAAGGAGAGATGGAACGACAAACTCAATCAACGACACATAATAAAGTTGAAGACAAGAGACACTAAAAGTTGAGAAAAGAACTTTCTCATTAATTAAGTTGAGGAAGGATTTTTGAGTCCTTCAAATATTTACTATTCATTACGAAATTCATCACTAGTCTTCAACACACTCCAAGGTTTGGCTTGGCTTCTAAATATTCCAGTAGCCAGGCCAGTCTCGCCTTCTATGCCTTTGGCTCTAGAGTGGGTCATCTTTTAATTTATTCAATATGTATATTATTACGTCATGACGAAAATGAGTGACTCAAACATGTAATGTTTCTTTACACCACTTTTCTGTCCTGTTTGAAATACGTTTTGACCTTTGACCTACTTCCTAAGCGTATCAGGCAAACAGAATATATCCAGCATACACAGACTATTCCCAAGTCTTGCTCAAATATTAACTTTTTTAAATTATTCTATGAAGTTAGTTAAATATGATTAAGAGGCGCTGTTTTTGGTCTCGTGATTTTTGTTTCCATGTTTTTTGGTTGCGGCGTTTTCGACTTGAACCGCTTCTTAATTCTTTTGCCACTTTAGTAGACCAATGCCAATTGTCCACCAATAAATATGCTTTCCGTCCGCGGAAAAAATTGTTCATTTGCCCACAAGAATACAGGAATTGTCCGACTATTTTCATTAAGTACGAGTACCCATGAAAGGGCTTAATATTTCAAAAGGCGTTAAAAAGTTAGATTTTGGCGTTAAATATATCGAGTATCACCTTGACATCAGAAATCCTGCTAAAACACAATGGATTCGAATGATAGACGACTCATACTGTGTATCGGGCAAAAAATGGATTTTAAGGCGAACAAAACAAGGTCGGCCGTCGGCCGGTCAGAATCGGTAAAACGAGTCGGACAAAAATGCATTTCAAGCGAGGCAAATGAGATTTTGGCGGACAAAATGTTAGTTTTAGCGGGGAAAATAATAATATTATTATTACAGATGCCTTTCGTTCGCTACAAGTATGGACGACCAAACTTGACGAGCTCTGACTAGTTATTCAATCTAAATCGAAAAATACTGAACGCGTAAGAACTTACGTTACGTTCTACACCATTTTAAAAACCTACAAAAAATTTACGTGCCAATTATGATGATTTCCGGTTTAATTTCTGATTTCACTTTGTTGATTTAGCGAGCACCGACATAAGAACCATTTAATTACTCCAGAAAATCCTTTAAATCTAATCATGAGACTTGTAAGTTTCCAAGAGTCTCCACAAGAGCTGTTAAGTGTCAGTTGCAAAAGGGACCTGATTCCCTATGTCCCATGTTCTCTCCAGCCTTAACTCTCTCTCTGTCCATGCATTTGACAAGTCAAGCCTTCTTGAACATTACCCGCTAGTCATCCCTTTAGTTCCAACTCCTCGCCTTCTCAACACGTATCCGAAAAAGCGGGGAGCCTAGAGTGTGAGAAAAGTAAACAGGTCTTTCCTTTTACGTAGTTTGATGCCCACATGTCCCATGTTTCAAATAAAAGAAAAATACGAGGGTAGAAGTACGGAGAAAGTCGACACCTTGAATATAATCCTAGTGTCAACAAAGGGATTCACATTCCCGAGTCTTGTCATAGAGCAGGGAGACCATGAGAACACGTACAGGAAGCAAAGTGGAATCAAGTTCTGAGCTCAGAGACCATGGACATGGAACATGGACCCGGATCCCTGGCCCAACTACGCCTAACAGTCAATAAGCTCAAGAATTCTTAACTAAATAGCTCTGAAACATGTTTAGTGTGGGTCACACGCCCAGAACCCGCGTAGTAGCAACTCTGCAACTCCTAAAGAAGAAAGTCCAAGCTAAGAACGACTGGACTCGACTGGCTAATAAATAATATTAATGTTCCACACGAGGTGACAGAACAAATCTGGCCCACATTTTTTATATCACATATTTGACCTGTTCGATCATAAATCCAAGAATAACGAGTTTAAAGGCCAATCCTGATGAGCCCAAGCCTATTCATTTTCGATTAAACTTCCGTTGACACAGCTTTAGCCAAATCCTTGAAAGATTCAAGAATTTTGGGACGACAACAACAGACGTTATCCATTGTCAATCTAGTTCATGGTATCTGGTAATAGCAGTAAAAACAAAATGAAGCCATTTCATACCAACTTTGAACTGAGCTTACACGACATAAGATGAACAATAAAGATACACAAAGTTACACATACACACTCATCCAAAATCCAAGCTTAAACGAGACAATGTCGAATGTCGGGTCTGGGTTTGAATTCCGGCTCCGGCCGCGGGAATCCACCGTCTGTCACCGACAGACAGAACAGAGACGCTGAGATTCCAGGAAAAATAGGAAAAATCACAAAACATACTACCATGACACGTCAACCCAACTACCTTGTCAATTTTTCAGTCCAATTTCGTCTCATGAAATGTCATCCTCATGTTTTTGAATCTCTAAACAGTTGTTCATGTCTCTCATTCAAGAAACAAACAAAGCGGGTCCATGGACTGGGAACAAGACGAGGTATGTCAAGTGTCACGGTATTTTGTATGTCCCAATTCCTGTCATCTCTTGGTTTTGACATATGAAACCAAGACTTAAAGACAACATTTTGTCTGCATAACTTTGACATTAACATTAATCATAATCCGCGTCAAATTTTATCCCGACTGCTGAATTAAAACAAATGTACCTTATAACTTTTGGTATGACCCTCGTATTTATTAGCGACGATTTAATTTCACAGCAAAAAATACGATTTTCACCGCAAATTTAATCCGTTCCGTATATTCCGGGCCGGCTTACGTCGTTGTAGCTTTATAGTTTTCAATTTTAAAGACATGTCCACAGGGCAAAACATAACCTAACAACCAATTTACAATTTGAAAAAGTCATTCGTTAGATTTTAGCATGATTCCAAACCCAAGGCATAAGGCATATATAAGGCATATATAAGGCATATATAAATATAAGGCATAAACCCAAGATTCTGATAGG
>JAQFYU010003320.1:0-10219 GCA_034694905.1 Ceratophysella granulata | reverse complement strand
CAGTTAGAGCCTTCACTTTATGGAGCTTAGGTACATTGTTTGGACGCAGAATCGAGCTGCAAGGAACAGCAGAAAACCGTGACAGCAAAAACCGCTACACTAAAACCTGTGACAGACTAAAACAAGCGACAAACTAAAAATCGTGACACTAAAATCCGCGATACACCAAAACCAGCGCCATCCAAAAACCGCGACACTAAACCGAGCGACACACCTAAAATATCGCTATTCAAAAACTGCCGCACTAAAAGCCATGAAACACCAAAAACATTGGATTCATTGCGCACTTTTCATGTTTTCTGAATTCGTGTTTTTCATTATCACGGTTTTGCCTGTTGCAACATATTAGTATCCAGTAGGAACCGCACTGAGCACATAACCCGAATGACATCTGCACCACCGTCTCATTACCCGCCCATTGTATTTATTAAACAGCTCTCTTTCACCCAGCCGAGCGTGTGGAGAAAGGAAATGCTGTAGGAAGGTATATACTGTGTGTGCCAGAACTCCGTCCATTATGCATTAGGATGAAGTGATATGAGAGTATTAGGTGTAGTTATTGGGACGTGGAACCATAATAATAAATGTTTTTATGAGATTCATGAAGCTATTTGCACGGAGATTTGATCCTCTTAAGCTTTTAGTTTACTTTCGTCTTCCTGCCAAACCCCATGTTTCATGTTCCACACTTTGTGCCCATATCCTACATAAAGCGGGGTAGTTCTGGAGAAAGGGGGTAGTTACTCCCAGCTCAGTTCATAAATACGAAGCTCCATGCATAAGAAGCCACATCAATGGACTTTCTCCACACTGCGGTTCTCAAATCTTCCCGTTTGAATTCCTGCTGGAATGATCATATTGGGATTTGAAATTTTGTCAAGGCATGAAACACTAATTTTCAAATAAAATTGGAGAAAATATATAAAATCCCTTTTTCCAGTCGCAGTACTACACTCGAACTGAGCGCGAGTCGAAGACGGCAGACTGAATTTCTTTTCTCTTCGTGTTAGTTTGGGTTTTTTATAGAAAAAATCCTGTGTTCCTTTTACCGAACCAGCGTTCGATTCTGAGTGAAAGATACTGTTCAGTTCCCAACTCTCGTCCGCACTCATTCATTCCAATCACGCACTACACCCGTTTCTCCTTGGACTGCTAACAACAGCTACCGAATTTCGGCTGAATACCGATTAACTTTCTGACGTTTCTTCTCTCTCTCCTTCCCCTTGCTCTTCCAGGGCACACAGACACTCGCCGCTCCACACCCAAGAACCACATCAGCCTTCCTCGACTTTCTTTTAAGTAAGTAAATACAGAGGGACAGCCAAATTCGACTCTAATGTTTGAACTTGAGATACGAACGCTCCCTATTTGCTCCCTGCCACTGCCCTTTCCTCACCAGCTCCCTCAAGAACCTCCATTTTGGATTCAATTACGGGCCAAGAAAAGAAGAAGATATTAGGCAAAAATATATAAAATATACTAGCTGACCCATCTGTCAGTTAAAGTATCGCTGAATTGTACCTGTGTTTCACATTTTCCAAATTTTACGGGCTACTTTTACACCTCATCACCATCATGTCTTGAAGCCTTTTACAATATCAGTTTGAAAATATTAATTTGAATAGCCCATTTAGCATTGTACTACGTTGCTATGACAGTGGAGTCACAATGTATTGTTTGTAACGAAGGTCATCAACAATTAAAATCTTCGGAATCCAGAATTAAGAAAACTCAAATTGTGCATAGGATTACGTTACCAGGGCATTGGTCACTGACAGCCGTATTGACAAACGTTGTTGTGTGACAGAATATACATTGAATTTAGAATATACACAGCTTCTCGAAAATATTATAAAGAATACAGTTTTCGTATGCATTCAGGATCGGGAAAGTGTAAAATAACAAAGACCAAAGTTTGAGAATGATCTCCTCTGACTTTCCCCAGTTGAGAATTCTAATATACATAGTTTGGTTCCCAGAGCCTCCAGGACTCATTGGTCACGTCTCAAACTTTATTGCCTTTTTATTTACTATATCCTAGCCTCCGTGAGTCCAGCAGCCAGGAGCAGGTATAGACCTTCACCCTCCACTATATCAATCAGCCCAAATAAAGGGAATTGAGAAAACTAAGAAAGTGAAAACTCTGCGGCTACTTTTTTTATTTTCCTCGGAAAAGGAAATATCAGTGAGTTTAGTGAGAAGCGAGGAAAGACAGTGGGCTTCCGCCACAGCAGTCATACAGAGCCAAGGCCTAATCTAATCCAATCCGGACGAGAAGCAAAAAAAAAGCCGGAATTTTTCCTGACGAAGCCCAGCTTGTCTTTGTTGAGGAGATAAAAAGGAAAGTCGGGAGCTGGTTTCAGTTGAGTGAGTGTGAAGACTTTTACTTTGAAGCTCAATCAAAATCAACATGTATTTATTTGCGTGGAGTTGAATGGAGCAGACCTGCTGCCTTTGCCTTGTCAAAACAAAGTGGTAGTTTTGGGGAATTGAGGATGACTGTGTGGTTCAGTTGGAACGGAGGAGAAAGTGTGAGGGTTGTTGAAGAGAAGGTTGATGAAATAAAATGCTTTCAGTTCGCTCTCTAAACCATCCGTTTCTTATGGCCGAACAGAAAGGAGCCAATTCAGCTAAATTAAGGGGAAAAGGGAGTTTGCTTTACAATAAGTTGGCCATAATTTCATTTGGATGTACGGAGACGATCTGGGATTGAATTAGACTTGTCTTCTCTTCAAAATACTACCTACTCAACTGAACATAATCTCTCGTCAGGCTGTTCCTGCCTTCTGTCCGTAGTCCGTCCTACGGCCCAAAGTGCCGTGTTTGATTGGATTTACATTTAGCACTGTTTGCAGTCGACTGGTCCATCCAGCAGAAGAATCCTCGGGAAAGCAAAATATAACGTAGAGCCTCATAATTTGCGGCCCTTTTTTTATATTCCCCATGTTGACTCAAGACATTACTCTCTTCCGCTTCAAACGGAAGCTAGGAATTGGAATTGAAGAAAGGGCTGAGAACAAGTGTGGGCATTATTGTTGAAAATTTGGTCGGATTTTCTTGGTTCATCCCCTGTAACTCCCGTCTCACCCTTCTGCTCCCACCCCTCCACACTCCACGCGTATTCATCATCACCACCATGACCAACTCATAAGCATGTCAAACCAAAGCCAGGGAAAACAATCCCAAACCACGGAATCCATCCTACTTTGATTGGTTTGGTACACATTGTGCCAGACTGGAGTGCATGTACGGGCGAATGTGAAGCTGTTCCATATAAGTAACGTATGATGCATGGACCAAACCAAACCACCTCGACTAAGACTAACTCATTTTTCTTCTCCGCATCTCTGTTCGAGCGTGGGATTTACCCTTTTTTCCTCAATCTGTAAATCCGTTCCATGCTGCTGCTGGAAGGGAAGAGGGGAAGAAAGGGATTGAATGAATATGATCCCACAAATCCTCCTTGATTCCGAACCTCTGATGACTTTCACTCATCTGATCAAATGCAAGAGATGCTGAGATGAAGCTTTCTCTCTGGACTGATTTGAGTCAACAAGACCAGGAGACTGATCATTGGGAAGTCGAGGAGATATACTACACTACTTGAGGCACATGAAGGAGTCAACTCACCCTTTTTATTAGCAGGAGGATCTCGAAGCCATGGTGGATCTCCGTGAGCTGAGAAGTCCTTGAGTTTGAGATAGGAAATCGTGAGGCGGATGATTGATGCTTTGTCTAATTGAGAGGTGATGGCGGCCGGAAGTGGAAGCATTTTGGCCAGTTCGTAAAACTCATAGTTCTCCTTCCCACGTCGAGATCGAGCTGCATCACGGGACTTCTCTTTCCGCAACTCCAAAATACTGTCAATTCAAAATTAAATAATTAATAATACATAAAATTGAAACACCTTTGAGCAACTTACATAACCTAGCTCAAGATATATTTCCAGATGGTTCACCATATTTAAGGTAGCGTCAGTATGTTCGAGGTTTCAAATTTGAAATTTTTAATTCCCGGTTTATAAGGACGTGGTATTTACTATCGTAGTTTTTAAATGCGTGGATCTTTTTCATCTGGAATTCGAAATATCGCAGTTTTTATGGCGATATTCTTTTTTTATAACGAAATTTTTAATGTTGCGGTGTGTAACATTGAGATTTTCAATGTTGCGGGGTGTAATGTTGCGGGGTGTAATATTGCGGTTTTTAAATGTTGCGGTATGTAATAAATACGGTCTTTAATGTTGCGGTATGTAATAAATATTGTTTTTTAAATTACGGTATGTAATAAATACGGTTTTTAATATTGTGGTATGTAATAAATACGGTTTTTAATATTGCGGTACGTAAATAAATACGGTTTTTAATATTGCGGTTTTTAATTTTGCGATATGTAATACTTAAGCTTTATAAGATTGCAGTTTTTGATGTTGCGGTATGGTATTATT
Organism: Ceratophysella granulata; assembly: GCA_034694905.1. Classification (NCBI taxonomy): domain Eukaryota; kingdom Metazoa; phylum Arthropoda; class Collembola; order Poduromorpha; family Hypogastruridae; genus Ceratophysella; species Ceratophysella granulata. The sequence continues at coordinate 5,772 of JAQFYU010003320.1, read as the reverse complement.
GCGGTTTTAATGTTGCGGTAAATTTACGGTTTCTAATGTTGCTGCGGTATGCTATATTACGGTTTTTAATGTTGCGGTATTCAATACCGAGATTTTTAATGTGGCGCCTACTATGGGCTACTTCGCAGATAAGGAAACCATTGAATTTTTTCAATCAATTTCATTATTTCTGGGATGATCGTGCTAGAGATTACGCGTAATTCCGATAAATGCGAGCCATTTAGACGCTTTTAGGCTATTTCACCTTAAAATTTATAACGATGACCTTAGGACAAACACTTGATAAGAGAAAAAACTGGACTCAATCCCGGAGATGGGAATTGTATGGAAGGAGGGATTGGATTTAGAAGAAGCGGAAGGACGAAGCTATAGGGTCAAAGTGTAAGTATGGTAGTAGAGGAGAAGTGTAAATGGCTCATTGTGAAGACGTGTCCATAGTTATTAGTGTCTCGTAAATCACGTGAGGAAGCTATTGATAGGAGCTGGAGCTGGAATGAGCGGGGCTGGTCTGTAGACCAGCAACAGAGGGGTGTGTTGATCTTAAGTGAAAGGCAACAAGTCTCTTGGGGCAGAATTGAATGGGAAAGCTGTTTGGAGCCAGAAACGATTCATTCAAACCAGACGGAGGAGGAACACGGGTTCAAACAATGTGAAAATTCTCCTTGGGACCATAAAAGTGAGAAAGTATGAGATGGAAGGTGATGATTAGACAGACGGCGGACCAAAGTCATCCTGATCTACACCTAAGTGTCCACTCAAAGACCTCCGCAACGTCTTCAATGGTCATTGCCCATAAATAAAATAGGAGCTCTGGAGATTTGGCTTTCTCCGTACTCGCTCTCCTCACTCCAAATAAATTCAGCTTCAACTCTAAAACTATCACTTTTGAAAACAAGATTACTGATTCTGGAACACCAAAGTCCTTTCATCTCTTTTTTCTCCATTTCCCTTCAAAACCAACACTGACAAGCTTCTCTTATCAATATGGAACAAACTTATTCGGATCCAAATCCGGGCACAACTTCAATAGAGACTGGCCTTTTGGATGGAGATGAAAGTGAGCAGAATGTGCTAATAGACTTTCCAACGCCTTCTCCCAATCCCATCGGAATTTAGACAATCTGGTTGAACTTGAACGCTTCCAATCCAAAGTATGGACGAAGGGTCAGAAATTATTCAGGGAAATATCCATACGAATTTCTATTCAAAATTGGTTTAAATATACATGAGCCTTCGACCACCCTACAATGATATCATTACTTACACGAGCCTATTTTACAAGCACTTCACGTAACCAGCGTATTTTAAGTTTGTTCTTTACTTGGTCTGACCATTAATAAATAAATGAGGAGCTGAGCGTGAAGGACTCTTGTGTATAGTCATGGAGAATTTTGAGTGGCCACTCTGTCCCCTTCCAGTCGCTTTGACCAGATACACCACTGCTCAGGATGCACCCTCGTCTCGTCTTTCTTTTTTTGCCCTGCTCAGCGGACTGGACGCTGAGCCTCTGCTGGTTCCCATATGGACAGGCAGTGTGAAAGTGAATATTCAAGTCCCCAGTGAGACTCTGCGAGGCGTGATCATCAATTTAAAAAAGCCGATTCGGTGTCGAATTCCACACACACTGACCCTGTCTCAGAAAAGAACTTTGTTCTCATCTAATGGGATTCCCTCATCTCTCCGCCCTCATTTCCATAATATCTACATTAATAATGTCCACATCGTTTTACTTTGAGCTTCTCTGTTGACACACGCACCACCAACAAACTATGAACGAGCCCCACTCATGGATTTCATGTATTTACGAATGACTCAGGCCGACAACATGGGACTTGTAAGTTGGAGGCGTCAAGACTTGACATAATGGGAGAGGTCTGTCTGGAGGCATGCCGCCTATTATATGTTAACTGAGAAAATGCTCGGATGCACTGAAAATGGTCAAAATATGGAAACAAAATTCCAAAATATGTACTAAGGTATGCAGTAAAAACTGATGTTATGGACAAAATAAACATTTAATGTTTTTTAACATAATGGTTGATAAAAATCCAGGTTGAGTCGAAGAACAGGGAACAGACGGAATGGAGGAATTTACATGGTAGCCACTAGCTATTTAAGGTCAACTTAGGTTTGCTGAAAGCGCGCAAGTGGCTACCGCATGTTCACGGCTCCCAATCCCAAATTCGACCGAAAATCCAGTCTGCGGAATGTTACGGAGCCAAAGCTAAAACCAGACGAATTTTTTAAAATCTAAAGCAATTCAATTGAAGCAATACCTCCTGAAAGTGTCAAAATATGCAGTGATAGTGCAAACATTTGTCAAAACATCTGAAATATGCACTAAAAATAGAAATTCGTCAAAAAAAGCAAATATGCAGTAAGACTCTAAAATATGAAAATTTAAATACTATATATTCGTATTTTATATTCGTGGAGATCTTAAGTTTAAATGCCTTCAACGAGCCCCACAAAATAAGTTTTTGCCGAAGAACTCATTCCCTAATTATAACAAAACTCAAATCGCCCTCTACGCTCAAGTGATCGTTTCTTAGGGGTGCAAATTATCTTTGAGGTGACGGACAGCTTGGAACAGATTAGAAACTCAGAGAAATAATGCCCAGCTTTTAGTTTGCAAGTTAGATTGAACCTTCCCTTGGTTCAAGCTGGAGTTGTAGTAATCTAATGACACTGTCAGAATAATTAAATTCCGTAATGAAGGAACCGTCATCATTACCCCTAATGGACTGCTTTTGAAACCATTGTGATGTCAGTCTTTGAAGTGTGAATGAATTTATTTTATCATGTAGTTGAATTGGATGACCTCGGAACAGGATCCTGACTGCGTCGACTGACAATGGAGAGAAATTCATTGATCCCCTGTCCCAATGGTCATGGCGAGACTGAAACAATCTTCTGAAACGACGGAGAGAGACGACAGCGGAACCCGATTAGTTGGCACAATACGGGACTCACTTGGTGATAACTATAGCGTTTCTCTTTGGTACAGTTAGAACAAATTGGATGGACAATAGAGAAATCTCCAAGGTATTGGAGGCTGAAACCAAATTACCGGTCCAACGATACACTATCATTTACCTACACCAGTGGCACAAATAGACCCACGCGAATTCGGGGAAATATAGAACAACTTTCACCCTATATGACCCTATATACCAATGCTTATCAACACTTGCGTATAAAATACATCCATTGTTAATCAATCCAAATAATTCATTCAAATTATCAATATTTAATTTAAAGACGGCTTAAAAATTAAAGTGGTCACCTACCAGGAGTGAGTGAAAGCTGGGTTGACGGGTGATTGTCTGGGATGAAAGGAGCCGGTGGCCACGGCGTAGTCCATTGCAGATACTGAGCCGTAGGGGAGCATAGCTCCCAACCCGGGCACACTGCCCCATGGCCCGGCCAGGTTGACTGCTAATAACGTTCCAGAATTTACACACTCTACTAACCTTTCATTTAACACATCCGACTTTTCAACTCGAGCCTTTGAAATATTCCACTGTAGGAATTTAATTTGGCCGAAAACAGAAGACTGACCGTTATCTGCTCAAAGACAACCCAATTGTCTCATTCGTGTTAATGGATGCAGAAAGAGTATAATTTAATCCACGTGCTAGCTCAAGCGTTCAAAATTACAGAAGAACTCAGCTTGAAAAATTGGTCAAACGTTTCTCCGCATCATTGCCTAAGGTAATGATGGCGACGGCAGAAGCTCTTTTAGCCACAGCTGAAATTATAGCCGGTAATCTGTATAATGGAGCTGCTCTGAATGACAAATTGCAAATACCTTTACGATTGCTAAGAAGACGTGTATTGAATCAAAAGTAATTATTTTTAAACTGAGCTGAGATTGAAAAGTCGGACGGTTTGATTGAAGAAAGAGGAAGTGTGAATGTGACTAGAAATACCTGAATATTCCACGATGAGACTTTTAAGAAGCTGCGTGAAGTGACTGGTGGTTAATTCTAATGGGGCAGGCCTGGTGGAAACTTTTAATGAAGAGCCCCGCGTGACTGTATTCCCCAAATACTTTGGAATGCAACCAAAAAATCGGAACTCGGGCAGAAGTGCTGACAAATAATCCGAAATGCGGATCTCGTACTGAGCGTGCCACGGAGAAAACTGAGGGGTGACCAAGTTGGGAGGGAAGTTTGGGAACAACAAGACTTCTTTCTTCAGCAGACGATAAGTCACTTTTTCTGGACGTCGATTATTAGTAAGGACAACAGTTCTGAGAGGAATGGGAATGTGTCTCTTTAAACTGAGGGCTGCTATGGAGACACGGGAGAAGGAGGATCTGCTGTGCAGGCAACCCGAATCTCACCAGGCTTGGGAATCTCTAACCCGCTTCACACTCTCAAATGTTCCGATTGGCCCAGCCAAGACCGGAAGCCAGGCCGTCACGCCAGACCAACTAATGTTTGCGCAGGACGACCTCATGCCTCCTCAATTGTCTCAACCAGATCACATAACGCAGCTTCCACTCTAAAGTCGGGAAAACGGGCACGGAGTCCACCTGCTCTGCCTTCCACCGCCCTGGCTCCCTGCCCAGCCTCCTTTCCCTTCTTCAGCCTTCCCAATTTTGAACCTCAATTCGCAATTTCAGCAACAAAAAAACATATACGCCCTTCTCGGCCAATCTCCTGCCAATGGATTTTTTCCTCTTTCTTCAATACGCTTTTTTATCCAAAAACCCATCTTCCATTGTCATTTCCTTGGGATTTTTTGTCTGTTCGGTCGATGAATGTAGCAGTGGCTACTTTATTCATGCTTCATCGACTTCTCAGCTTCTTTTCCGTACTTCCAATCACTAATTCCATTCTCATTTAGAACCTAACTAGAGCAACGTGACTCTTCTTTTGATGAGGGTTTTGAGCATCCGAGATGAGCATAAGCACGGACGAGCAAAACAAATGTGAATGTCCTAGACGAGGATGCACGTCCATTGGACATGACTAGTTTTTTCATTTAGCTCAAGTGGAGCGACGACGACGGGCCTGAGGAAAGGCTTGTCCATTCCCCAACCTGACTTCCTGGCTCAAAATCCTTTCTTTTCAAAAAAATACCTATTCTGTATTCGTCGGAGTTTGAAGATGAGACGTGAGAGTGGCAAAGTCACACTTCTGCACCTCGTAAAAAGAAGGACGTGGCAGTGGTGGATGATTCAATTGGAGGAATACCAAATACCTATTGGGAACCACTGCTACAGGGAGACTCTGGGCCGAAAGTACCTAATATATAAAAGAAATAAGCCCGTTTTATACCCGTGTTGGCATTGAGTTTCGGGGAAAGGTTAGTCAGTTTAGTCAGCTCTCCGTTCCCAACGTGCGGTTTACAGACGAGTGGGCCAAGCTCAGGATCCATTATGTGCCTCTGCCCACCCTAACAATACTTTATGACTTGTTGTGAATTATAAAGACGAGTCTCACACAATAAACACGTCCCGTCTTTGTTTTGTATGCAATTTGGGTAGGCCACTAACCTGTACAAACGACTGCCGTATTTAATGCACGAGCTCCCTGAAATCAAATTCAAGGCAAGCAGGCGTCTCTAAACCCAGGAATGACCTTGAGAAAACTGGGGCAGCTCCGTCTACCGCTTAATTTAAGTTAAAAATTCGACAATTGGGCGGGTACGCCTCGCGACGTGACAATTACGATGTAACAATTTAAAAAATATGTTAAACAGGGCTAAGGTTAATGATGCAAATTCGTCAAAATTGCGCATTGCACATTACACAAAACATAC
>JAQFYU010003319.1:0-10219 GCA_034694905.1 Ceratophysella granulata | reverse complement strand
TTGCCTAATAAAACTAACAAAAAATTGAAGTTCAAAACTAATGTTCTCAGCAATTTCTTAATGTAATTGGTAATTGGGAATTTGTAATTTAAATTACGTAATTTCAAGCAGAAAAACATTAATAAAATGTAATTTAATTACAGTAATTAGTAATTGGTAATTGAAGTGGAAATTTAATTGTAATTTGTGTAATTTAATTGAAAGTGAAATTTCGGCTCTTAATTACATGTAATTTGAAATTACATTTCCAAGTAATTTGCCCAGCCCTGCGTGTGACAGCTTAGTTTGTAATTGCAATTTGAATTGCAGGGTGCTGAAGACGAGCGACGCTTTATGGCTCTTTTCCCCGTGCCGACAGAGGAATTCGAAGAGGCTGATTTCCATAGATTGGAATACTTTCAAGACATTGACCTGACCGAAATCGAAGAAAATGTCGATGAGAACGGGGTGTCGAACAATCGGATTGGGATGTCGGCTGTCCTTATTACAGTGTTTGCAGCTATCGTTAATTGGATTTAAGTATCGATTTTATTGTTCTTGACCAATCCGAAAGTTCGATTTGCCTTTGTTTTCTTATGCGTAGATTAGTCATAATAGACGACGCAACATCCAAATACATACATACAAATGTAGATTATTTCAACTTTTAAACCTAGTACCAAATAACTTGTCATTTATTATATTTTAATAATACGGTAACCCTTGATATCTTTGAATTGAAGAAGATGTGAGGCCTGTTGTTTCTGTAAACTCTAACGCAGTAAAATAAATGGAGTTGTGATTTTGTTTGAAGAGAAGCAATTTTCATAAAAGATTGATTGATCATAGTGCAGTGATCTTGCCAGTAAAAAATACATAGATGTTTGAAGTTGAGCATTTGGCGAGATCGCTCCATTATTGACATAATTCGAAGCTCTCCCGAATCTGAGAAGATCGGTAATCGGTATTGTTGCCTCCGGTAAAAACAAAGTGTTCAACTTATGACGTCGATCTTTAGTTGCATAATTGGACATTGAACTAGAAAAGGGCTCTCGTTGTGACTGGAGACGTACGATTTCATAATCCAAGCTACAATCTCTAAAAGTTAGCTTTCAAATTTCGAATAGATGACCCATGACCCATTCACTCGGAGTCAAGTTTGTTTGTCCAGGATCCTGGAAGGAAAATCAGAATCACGTCACAGAAAATGAGAATGAACAGGTGAATTGGAAAACCTTCAATAAAATAGCTAAACTCTTTAGAAGGGATTAACTTGTCCCAAATCATGATAACATTGACAGCGGCGGTGAAACAACTTTGAAACAGTGTGTGTCAAAAGTCAAAACGGGTTGAAGAGTCCTTGGTTTCATCGATAAACACTTCAACAATTATCAGTTTGTAATAAGACACGACTTGTTTTGCATGGTCGAAACACTTGTACATGTTTAGTGGATTCTGAATGTTGAAAAATATTGGGGGAAAATTATGTGAATAAATCATTGGAAATTAAGTCAATTCACAATTTCAGGAATGTTAATCATCCGGGATGCACAAGAACACGGAAAATTCAAATCCAGAAAATATTATAAGCTGTACGCGCAACTAACTGTTCTAAAGCGTAGTGCAACACGCTATAGTGGGCCAAACGATAATGTCAACTCATGAGGTTTTTTGCACACTTCAACTTCAACTCAACTGACGTTTGAGGTTTCTCGAATCGTATTCGTAATCGTACGAGTATGTACAAGCATCCCCGGTTTCGCTTTTTGTATTTCATGCTGTTCTGTTTTCTGTTATGTAATGAAATGTCACAATTTTGATGAAAATCCGGATTTATCTCCTGTTCAGGAGATTAAAGAATCAGTTGATATTCCCTTGCTAATCTCATTTTGCATTACCTAAAGGCGCTTATCATGTTTTTTTGGATGTTGTGTAAGCCTTTAGGACTTGAATTGATACATAAATGCTCAGCAATTGTCAATTTTAGTGTCAGTTTCCAATTAACTCGCTCAACTTTGAAGTCAAGAAATCTAATTTGACTTCAAAATGAAGTTCTTGTGTATTGTTCCAGTGTTGCTTGCACTCTCGGTTCAGATTGGTAAGTTCAAAAGCTAAAATTATAGGTTTTTCCTGGAGCGAGCGGTATCAGCTTTCGCGTTATTTTTGGTGTTCAATAAGCAATTGAGCATCATGGTTGATGACCATGGGCAAAATTAACCGTGACGTTGAAATGCTTTTTCCTACAGCGTACTCGCAAGAGTGCACAGCCCAACGAGAACGTGTTGATTGTCATCCAGATCCGGAAGCAACTGAAGAAAAATGCTTGGCACGAGGTTGCAGTTGGTGTCCGTTGGAAAATCCGGAAGTGGAGGGTGTTCCTTATTGCTACACTAACCAAGAACATGGATACAAACTGAATGGGCCTGTTCTGGAAACGACCATTGGTTATCGAGTCAATCTGCAGCGTTCCAGTCTTCAAAGTTCGTACTTTGGAAACGACTTTGACGATCTGATCATGGACGTCGAGTTTTGGGATAATCATCATCTCAGACTGAAGGTAAGCATGGAACTTTACGAAATTCATCCCTTGGATCTGCTACACAAACATTGACATTGCCAAATATATTTTTGTTTTTCAGATTTACCCAAATGGCACCGAGCGTTTCGAAGTCCCACTCAAACTCCAAGTTTCCGCACCGACAATTCCGCCACCAAATCCTTTGTACAAGTTGGAATTTACTGAAGAACCCGTCTTTTCTTTCAAAGTCATTCGAACTGAGACGAACACGGTTCTTTTCGACTCTTCACTGGGTGGCCTCACCTTTTCCGATCAATTCATTCAGATTTCTACGAAGCTCCCGTCAACTAACGCTTATGGTATCGGAGAAAACGAGCAGAGTTCTTTCAAACAGAAATTCGACTCATATCAAACATTCGCATTGTTCGCCCGAGATCAGTATCCGAATGTAAGTATGGATGGGTCTTGAATATATCCGAGCTATCGTAAACTAAATTCAAATTTGCAGATTCACAAGTTCGAGAAGCTAAAACTTTGTAATGTATTTAGGGAAACACAAACATGTACGGCGTTCATCCCTACTACACCGTGGTCGAAAATGACGGGAAGACTCACTCGGTTATGATTCTCAACTCCAACGCTCAAGGTATGGACACCACACACCACTATTTGTTTTCTCGAAAATGCGTTCATTTTTTAAATAAATAAATAAATATCGGTGCTGGCTGGTTCGATTAAACTCCTGATTATGACATGTTTTCAATTTTTAGAATTTGTGCTGACTCCAGCTCCTGGCTACATTTATCGAACCATCGGCGGAATTCTCGACATTCACTTATTCCTTGGGCCCACTCCCGAACAAACTGTTCAACAATACACTCAGGTGAAAAACTGAACAGTGTTCAAAATCGTCAATTTGTGTTTTTTGTGAGCCTTTTCAGTAAACAAGGAACTGTGTTTCTTAATGCTAATTTGCTTCATGTAGGCTGTTGGACGAGCTCATATTCCGCCATATTGGGGTCTGGGCTTCCAACTTTGTCGTTGGGGATACAATAGCCTTGAAAACATGAAGGCAGCCGTAGACCGAACAGCTTTGTATGGAATCCCACAGGTATATTAAATTACATAGTCTTGAATCAATCAAGTCATTGTTAACTCGATGTGCTGAATCCAGGATGTGCAATACGGAGACATCGACATAATGGACCGATCCCTTGATTTTACCGTTAACCCAGTCAGTTTTGCTGGCCTTCCCGAGTACGTGAAGGAGTTGAAGCAGAAGGGAATCAAGTTCATCACGATTTTGGTATGTCAGAGTCAGAGGTCATCCAAACACAATTACGTACAAAATGAAATATCCTACATAGTATAATTTTCATGATAACTTTCTCATAGGATCCCGGCATCAGCTACAATGAGACAGTTGGAACCTATCGACCCTTGGACCTTGGACATGAAATGGACATTTGGGCGAAGCGTCCAGATGGAACACCCATGGTCGGATCTGTGTGGCCAGGCTTAGTCTACTTCCCGGATTTCTCCAGACCTTCCGCTCGTGAATGGTGGATCACACTGATCACAGAATTCAAGAACTTGCTTGATTTCGATGGACTTTGGATCGTAAGAAAAGATACTCTTAGCCATATCCTTTGAGAATGAATATAATAATAACGAATTGGTGAATCATAATTTAAACTTAGGATATGAACGAACCTGCAAGTTGGGGAGTTGGTGATCTCATCGAAGGATGTCCAGAAAATAATATCAATAACCCGCCTTACACAACAGGTTCGTAAGTAAATATGCAACGGGATCAGATTGAATTTTTCTTTCAGGATGAACTATTTATAGAATTTCGATTTACATTACATGCAATCCAATTTCTAGCACTACGAAGCCAAAACCTGGCAGATGCCACTGTATGCCCAGATGTCGTCCACGACTTTGGAATTCATTACAATACACATTCTCTGTACGGCTGGAGTCAATCTGAGCCAACACAAGCGTAAGTGTTAACTTCAAATATGTAATTTGGTCCATCTTTGTCAAAAACTCAAAAACATAAATCTGTTTCTTGACAATTTAGCGGTGTTCGTGCAGCACTTGGAAAACGAGGAGTGGTTCTATCCCGATCCACCTTCTTGGGATCCGGAAAATGGGCAGCACATTGGTTAGGTGACAACCTGTCTCTGTGGTCCAACCTCCACACGAGTATCATCGGTATGCTCCAATTTAACCACTTCGGAATCCCGTACGTTGGAGCCGATATCTGTGGCTTCCTTGAGGTCCCCAGTTTGGAAATGTGTCAAAGGTGGCAACAACTTGGAGCTTTCTACTCATTTTCAAGAAATCATAATGTCCTTGGTGCTCCGGTAAGTTCAGTTTGGTCAATACAAACACTTGCGGCTATGTCAGAAGTTGTTCAATAGAATTTTTTCGGGTTTAGGACCAAGACCCAGGAAACTGGGGAGAGGAATTCGCAATTTCAACCAGAAACGCTCTTCTGATTCGATACACGCTTCTGCCATATCTCTACACTTTATTTTATCTCCATGCTACGGAAGGCTCAACTGTCATTCGAGCCTTTTGGCACGAATTCACAACGGACGTCAATGCACTCTCAATTGATCGACAATTTCTTTGGGGAGGTGGCCTTCTTGTCACACCTGTTTTGGATGAGGGTCACACTAATGTGACCGCCTACTTTCCAGAGGCCAGGTGGTACAATTACTACGACGGTGCTGAGGTAAGCTAAATCACAAGTTCCTTTGAAAATCAGAATTTCCAGCTTGTTTTCGTTATGTGCTAACAATCCATCAACATTTTTCGCTTAGGTACAAGTTCGTGGAGCTTTCACGACGCTAGACGCACCATTGGACTTCATTAACCTTCATATTAAAGGAGGTATTATTTACCCAACCCAAGAACCGGCGGTTAACACGGAACTGTCCCGACAAAATCCGTTTGGATTGATCATTGCATTGGACGACGAAGGATCTGCTAGTGGACGGCTTTACTTTGACGACGGGGATTCAATTGGTACACTTGATTCCTAGATACCAGCATGTCAATGCCATACAGGATTTGATAATCATGCAAGTACTTTCGTTTTCGTAGATCCTCAGATTAACGGAAACTACTTCGACATGCTGTTCTCAGCTTATTTGGACACGGGATGTTTCGGAATTGTGAACCATTACGGATACAAGGATATGGAGGACAAGGTCATTGGCTCAATTCGAATTCTTGGAGCTGGAGCCCTTGAGACAGTAACGGTCAACGGTCAACCTCATACTGAATTCACAAATGAAGCTAGTGGTGAGGTCAGGATTACTGGACTCGGGATTAAACTCTCAAGCCCTGACTTTCGTGTCACCTGGACCAGAGCTGCCAATTGAATGTTTTAAACTGTGTATTACGTCCTACTAACGTAGAAGTGTGTCCAACAAACCTATATGTAGACTAAGTAAAATGAATTCCTTCTCAACATGATAGTTTCACTTACAGTTCATTTTATTTAAACTATCTATAAAATCTGAAAAGTACTTATTACTGTAAGTGTAGTATCGTAATTTTATTCCTTTGACTTTTAAATTCAAGAATAAAAACTTCCTCTAGAACAACGGTATAGAAAACTGAGTAAAGAAACTGCAGAAAAAGCTGCAGTAGCAACTCTTCATTCATACATCATATTTACCTATGCTATTATTATGAAATTAGTGCATTAAACTTGATTTTCCATTTTGGTATATATTTGTATTAGTAGCTGGAGTCGAGTCGTCAGTTCACCTCACCATTATTAAAGTAATGTGCATTTTCGTCAAGTAGCCCATCTTCAGTTTGACTTTTTACGATTTGTATCCTGGTTAATCCAATTCACGTACGACTCCAAATTCACCTTTGTCTGAAAATCAGAAAAAGGCCACATTGCATTATATCGAGAGAACAATTGCAAAGCTCACACTCGTAGCTACTTTGTATTTCAAAAAATATCTTTTTTTTAAAATTGTAAATGCTTGGATTCGAATTTTTTTATAAGAAATTAGTAGTAAGTTCAAATAGATCACATATTCCTTGATATAGACCGACGTACACGTAGTCAACTCGTGAAGGGCTAAATATTACCACGAGGGTCTTTTCGAGGTATCCCCTCCAATTGTTCCTCACTGAGACGAACACAAACAACACTAACACTCGCCTTCTTAAGTCCTTGATGACGTGTATTCATTGAAGTCGTTCGTCTGGGTGATTCCTCTTCGGCTTCCGACTCTTCTGGTTCCTCCGTCTCGTCCTCACTCGGCTCAACTTTGACATTCCGCGATGGCCTACCACGGGGACGGCTCAGGACTTTAACGTTCTCCTGTGTTTAAAAAAGTTTATAGTTAGAGCAACATCAATTCAGATATTTAAATTAGATTTCCACTGGTATCATCAGTTCACCTTGCGTTTCTTTACTGGTGGGCTATCTCCTTGGACTGAATCCTCTTCGTCACTCTCGCTCTGATCACCGTCATCAGGAAGTATGCTTTCCACAAGCTCAGTTTCTGCATCCTCGTCGGAAGACGGAACTTTGCTTGGATCCACGAAGTCATCATCTATCATTTTCTTTGTTGGCCTTCGTTTCCTGCCACTTCGTCTCGAAGGACTCTTCTCCCTAACTTCTTCCTTAGCTTTATTCTTCTTCTGTTTCTGTACAACTACTTTCTTGGAACTCTCGCTCGAGCTCGGCTCGGTTTTAACATTGACTCGGGAAGATTTTGGAGTAGGTCGAACCGATCTCAACTTTTTCAACTCTTCTTCATCTTGAACTTCGAATCCAAATTCACGATTTCCGGGTTCCTTGCAAATCTCAAACTGTTCCTTGGTTCCAGGATGTTTACGAAGCATATGCTCTTTGAGGGATTTGAGTTTCTGGTAGAGAATACCTTCCGAGAGACAGATTGGACACCATTTGCCTCTTTTGGGACCTGGAGCTGGGTTTCGGCACTTCTTCCAGTGTCGGAGCATCGTGGCGTAGAGTGTGAACGTGTTTCCGCAGATTTCACAAGCATAATTCCGTTCCCCGGTGTGAGTGACCATGTGATTCTTCTTGATATTGTAAAGTCGGAAAGTTTTACCACAAATCTGCAAAAACCAAACATTTGGAAAAGTTATCTTTGTGTGAAGCAAAAATTAGAATGAAGCACGACAAACGAGATACCCTCGTAGTCAGAACATTCTCCCAAAGCAAATACACTTTAGAACTGAAGAATAGTTACCTCGCATTCATGCGGCCTCTCTCCAGTGTGAAGCTTATTATGCTCTCGTAGGCCCCAAATCGTAGTACAACTGATCCCACAAACTTGACACGAGTACGGAGTTTTGTTCCCGCCAACAGTGTGAACCTTGGAATGTCTGTCCAGTATGACCTGTGCCGAAAACTCGCGTTTACAGATGTTGCACGTGAATCGCTCTTCATCTGTTGACAAAATTAAGAATGGTCAAGAATTCTACACTCAAGGGTTTGACAATATTTGAAAATCGTATTTGGAAATTTAACACACCAGCGGCAAAAGCGCCATATTCTTCTTAAATTAGACAAATTAGCCACTTACGTCGGTGATGACGCCGGAAGTGTTCATTGAGGGATGTCATTTTGTAGTACACCTTATCGCAGTAACTACAGCTGTATGATTGAATTTTGCCTTCTTCGGGCGGGTTCTCCAAACGTTCCACGCACTTGTGGTTCAGGAATGTATTGGGAAGAAAACTGAGAAACAAACAAGTTGTGTCAAACCAAAAGCTCAATTAATTACACGTATTACATTACAAATGAAGTAGCGGTGTATAGACTTACTCTTTCTTACAAAAGCGACATTTATCAAGGTGACATTCCGGATGTGACTCGTCAATATGGAATTTTAGACCAAGAAAGTTTTCGAATGCTGGAATTTCGCACATTGAACATGTTATAGGCTTGTCTTTATCGGCTTCAGCAAGTCCTGGACAGATTGCTGAGTGGATTCTGAGTGTTCCCTGGAAAAACAGTTTTATTGTGAGTGAAAAGTTGATAACACAGAAATTTTTCACAGAAACAATGGAAACTCACCAATTTCATGTAAACTCGTCCACAATTCTCACAGAAGAAAGGTGGTTTCTCATGTTGAGGAACTTTTTCATACTTGGTCGGAGGTCTTCGCTTAACACGATTAGGATCTTGATTGACCGCCACATGCTTCCGCTTCGGTTTTTCTGACTTATCATCTGATTTCTGTTTGACATTGGGTGGTTTATTGTCTTCACTCGGAACGTAATCCGGGTCACCGTCTTCAGCCTCAAAATAGGAGTCATCAGGTTCTGCTAGTTCGAATCCGTCTTCCGAATGAGCCTGAGACTGAACTACTTCCACCTCGCCTCCCTGTTCACCTTGTGCAATATTTGCGGCTACATAAGCAGCCAATATTTCCTGAGCCTCAATCTCATTCTCCGCTACAATACTCACTTCGTTCACCCAAGAAGCGGAATTCTGGGTATTTACAGCCGAAAACGTGTTGAAAGTGGATGTAGACACATCCGGTTTGATGGAGAAGGTGGAAGTAGAATTCAATTTACGACCAAATAGGTGCTGGCGTTCAAGTAACTCTTCTGCTGTTTTAGGCGGTGATCGTATTATACGGGGTTTTCTTGATCTTTGAATACTATTTTTTGATTTAGGTCGTGGCGTTTTTGGAAACTTCCCAGGACTGGATAGTGTTGTTTGGATTGGGATTGGAAGCACACTTAGAGAATCAGAATGATCTTCTGGTGGCGGAAGCTGTTGTGGCTCTGATCCGACTTGTCCATCTCGGGAAACCCATTCTAGAATTTCATAAAATAGTTGCATAAATTACTCATTCATTACTGTATCGCATATACATATATTAGAAACCCAAACTTAGACATAATTATATCATATATTGTTCGCATTGATCGGTTGACTTACTTCTGACGATTTGACTCTTGACATGCTCAAGCGGAGTCTCCTCAGTGGGTCGAATATGAACCAGCGTGTCCACTACGGATGACACGACTTCTCGACGAAGAACCTCCAGTTCCACCCGGACTTTGTCATACTTCCTAACCTTCCGAACACAGTCAGAACAGATAGGCAGGTAGTGATTGAAGTAGGACGTCCCGTCAGATCCCAGTGCCGGCGTCACGTCCAATAATTTTAAAATTAGTCGATTTACATCAGGCTGAGGAATGGGCCGCCGTCTTGATTCTTCATAGTGTCCACTGCAAACACAGCATTGCTCCAAAGAAATCACTGTCCCGTCAGACATCTGCATGACCTGGAGGTCAGAGATCGAATTGAAAATTTTGGTAGATTATTCAAGTTTTGAAAATCCAATTTCAATGAACGATGTTGTTGCGGGCAGGCTTGCAAAACACGGAATGCAAAGTAAAAGCTGTTGGGTGCCAAGCTGGATGCTGTTTCAGATTTTAGGAGGGAACGAAGGTGACGTCACTCAAACAACTTACACGGTAAGCTAAAAGCTGAAAAAGCGAATGATAGTTGCCGTAGATGAATCTGAAACTCATGCTGCGATTAATGGGTTATTAAATGCGTCATGTTTGGATCGTAAAAAAGAACCCACAAACTCCGTTCCCTTTCAATAGTTGCAGCTTTAATAAACAGTATAAAACTGGTAAAAGAGACCTGGCTAAATAAATGCCAAGTATTGAGGAGTTGCTAAGCAGTAA
>JAQFYU010003318.1:0-10219 GCA_034694905.1 Ceratophysella granulata | reverse complement strand
GTCCCAAACAAAGCCGATATTGGAATTGGATTTGAATCGGATAACATTCCGCTTTGTGGTAACAAATACAAAATAAATACCTAAACATTTCGCATAATGTCAACCAAACCAGCCCCTTTGCACTGTAGGTAGACAGCACAAATTGTTCTGCAACCATGCTCTGAAACGGAAATCTGGATATCTGCTTCTACGATCGGATGTTGGATTGGGCACGAGACACGACATGGACACTTAACGAGCACAGAACATGAGACATGAAACATGACGCACAATGGTAGGAATGGTTAAACAAAAAATCTCTATATGCGCATCTCATTTTATAATCCCAGAAATGGCTTGACCTGAACCTGAACTTTGAAATGACGCCTAACTTGTTGCTTGCCGTTCATGCATGCGTTGATTCTTCGAGTAACAAGTGACAACAGAACGATTTTAAATCTATAATATTTGAATATCTACGATACGATGTAAGTACTTAGTCATAGCTACAATCTACAATCCAAATCCACAATGTGAAGCAACTGTTGACTGTGCAAGTGCAATTGACGGGTGGATTGATTGGACCAAAGAAAGGGTCGGTTTGAATTTTTTTTAGTCTTTTTCCCGTAGGCAGGTAAAGAACCTTGTGACCTGTGACTTTTACGACGAAATGACCCTAACAAAACTTGTTGTACTCATCGAGATAAGCAGCTTTTGTTTGAACAACTTTTCCGTAAAGTGCTTGGTTCAGGTCTCACGTCATAATACATAATAGGTCGGATCGAAGGTGACCAACTTTAACCGGAAAAGTTGTTCAAACAAAAGTTGCTTATCTCGATGAGTACAACAAGTTTTGGTAGGGTCATTTCGTCGTAAAAGTCAAGGGTCACAAGGTTCTCTTTCTCTACCAGCCTAACGGAAAAAGACTTATAAAGTTATCAAACCATTGGTATCAAACATCAAACCTGTGATCTGTCTGTCTACCTACAGTCAAAAGCCAATAGCCAGTTTAGACTTGAGAAGTTTCATGTTTCACATCAATTACAAACAGCAAAGTCGAGAATAGGGAATATCTACCTATGGTGCATGGTGAGGTAAGGTGAATGGCAAAGGTGAAAGGTCAGGGATGATGGGTGAATGGTGGAGAAAGGAGGGCGATGATGCCGTGAAGTGAATCATATCATTATCCTATCTAACTCAGATCACAAATGGCAAATATAAACACATCATGGCATATTTTGAATTGAATTCGGTTTTTGGTTTCTTACCTTCCAAAAGTCTCGAGATGAGACTGTCTACATTGAGTTCCGGTTCGGACATCTTAGTTTCCGCTCGGCGTCACTCTTTCACTCTACGAGAGAAAGCTCAGGAGGGGTATCGACGTAGTGTCGGTGTTACGGCGGAGAACCGGAAGGAGGTGTTGGATCTCTGGGTCACTTGTGTACAGGTCAGGTCCACCTGGAGTGGTCGGTGAGTGGTCAGAAGTTCAGAAGAGAGCCCCTTCCTCGCCAAGAACCGTACGTCGTGTTCTACTAACAACAAGAAATGAAGTAAGCAAGTGATGCTATGCTGATGCTGCTGCTGCTCTGCTATACTCGTGAATGCGAATGAAATCAGATCGGCCTCCTTGCCATGCCATTGTATTGCTCAGACTACTACTCCCCTCGTCCACCCAGTCAGAGCCCAGGCGTCTGCGCCGCGTCAGTTTGCACGTCATCTCAAACTCTAGCATCAAGCGTCCACCAACTACGCTTGTTAACAACATAATACCACATACATGTTTTGCAACTAATTAAAAAGCTGAAAACTGATTTATTGTAATTGTATTGTAAGATTTTGAAATAATTAATTTCGCAAAATATGTCGAATTAAAAGTGAGACGAAACGGTTGAGAAGATTGTTGGTTAAAAAATCAGGAAGGTTTTGAACAATTTGACTATTGTGTTAATTAATAATCAAAATTTCTATTTGTTTTGTATATTTACGCTGAAGGTCAAAGATAAATAATTATAGCTTATAGTGGATCTTTCGACCTCCTACACTACCTGAACCTGAGTTGTTCTTGGCAAGCTTTTAGGGAGTTCCTTTATAGCGGAATCAACCACCATCGCGCATCAAAGATAAATTACTCAGTAAGAACTTTACATCGGACGACACGACGGTCTGGGATTCAAAATTAGTCATTTTTACCAGTGACGAGAAACTCAGTTTTAAGCAACTACGACTGAAATAATTAGACAGAAGAATCCCGCAGGCAAGCTCATTCTGGTTAAGTCAAGATCAACCTGAAGAACTTTATAAACACTTAATTAGGCTACGAGATATTTTATGCACGATACATTATACATACAATAGATATGTTAAGTTCTAATTAAAGAATATTAACGCATTGCTTTTACTGAATTTCAACATTTTCAAGCACTACTGTTGGGAAATTGCACCTGATCCCTGAAACCCCCGTCGTGGTATGGTGACCTGGTGGGTGACCAGAACCAGACCAGTGTGATTTGTGATGTGTGATCTGGCGCTGGATCCTGGATCTGGCTCAAATGTGTCGTCAGTTCGAGCCGTAGTTCTTGCTGAACCATTTTCTGTAATCGCAAATCGCAACTCGTCATAGGGGATGGATCTCACTATTGCTTTTAGTTTCTACACTGGCGTCATATGAATGCTCGAGCTCGACCGCTCTTCTAATTGTCTTTTCAGGTTGTTCAATAGCTAAGTGCGAATTCTGTTTATTTTTAGTGCTAATTCGTGTTATTAAATTAGTAAAATATTTAGCTGTTCAAGTATGGGAATTGGAAATGACAGCCACTGAATTTTAATTTTAATTCCACGGATCACGGCTGGAGCGACCAAGTATATATGATGATCCATGCGCTTAATAACCGTCTATTGAAATCTTTTATATTCTTGTATCCAGGGTAAACTGCTAGACTGCTGCTGTGCGTTTATTTGATACATTTTGACTAATTTTAATTTATATAACAAAAATTGGAGCTTCATATAACTGAATTATAAAAAGTCAGGATTCAAAACTCAAAGGTTAAAGAAAGGAAACTAAGTACAAAATTGTCAATATTAATTACAAATCGAATATCGGATTTTGTCTCCAGTGCAGTAGCGCACAGTAGTGGGATAAGTACAGAATTTTCACAGATATCAGCTTTCGGATTTCAAAAACCTGTCACTTCTCACTAAATTGCGCTCTGGAATTGGGAGTGCGCGAGAGCGTATTTGGAAACTAATTGGTAAATGCCAAATTTCAAAACAAAACTATCGTATTCAATATTTCAATTACTTTCTCTCCAAGTTTACAAATAACAATAAGCTACTCACCCCTTTGAGTCAATTGCGCCCTATGTTCGTATGTGTCTGCTGCGTGAAGAAATGAAACTGCACACGGGAAGAATTATTGTACACACCAGAGATGCATAGTAAACTCTGTTCTGCTTTAATTGTCCCGTTATTTACTAAATCTCCACTCTTCTGTTTTCGTTGAGATTGAATAACTCTTCTTAATACTACAGACTGCCTCCACGAGTCGTTATCGTTAATTGAAATTGTACTAGTGGACGAACAACTTTGGTAAATTGTATTCAATTCATGGAAGCCACTACTTATGTTATGTAGTATACATAGTTGAGCTAAGTTTCACGTTACGCATTACGCAGCGATCTGAACGCTAATCCTGTTCCGCCACTATTTCACTTACAAGAAATTAAATACTTTAGTTTGCCTGCAACCGGGAAAGAAAGCATGTACATAATACATAATGTAGAAGAGAGTACTTACTACATATACATATAATGAGCATAATTTACGGCGCGGCTATTGTTTGTGCGAGTTTAATTCATCCCCACCTCCAAATTTGTTTTAAAAAATTGTAAATTTGCAGCCACAAGCATGTTATTTTGGGCTGGCAGGAACTCAACATCTCGAATATTTTCGCAAAAAGAAATTGTTGAAATACACTGTGCATTAAACTAACACTAGGCTACACTTAGCTAAACTATGTATTTACTGCACTAGAGTACGTGCAACAATTACATTGAAAGTTGAAAGGACAACGATTTGTTCAGAAGAGTTTTAGAGCAAATATTTTGACGCGTTTTATGAGTTTTGAATAAATATCATTTTTACTCTTGTTTCAATGGGTATTTCTTAGATAAAGATACACAATACACAAATACACATTCTTTATTTGGGTACACATATTTAATGCCTATTTAATTAAATAATGGGTCCAAGGTAAAATAGTTTGAGAATGCACGCACGTATCTAGTTCATATTTGCTGGATGCTTAACTAAGTATAAATACAATGCACATGTAATCTCATTGTGACATGTGTCATTTGCCCGTCATAATTAGCATTATTAACGGACTTCTCGGGAAAGAAGCTGCTTTATTGCATTTTGACATCGGGTATCGGGTGTCAGGTTAGGTGTCGGTGTCGAGTGCTATTGTTTTCATCTACAAATTAGGTCCCACTCATGTTCATTACTCGTTTTCCTTGAATTAGCGCGAACTTTGTGCAATGTGATTCTCAGTACACTCACAAACACACACACAACACCTCTTCCTACATACACCTACATACAACAACACATTATTGTTTTGTTGACAATTCAAAAATTAAACTGTAGATGTACACCATACTGGAGGCGGCTGGCGGACGTGCGTGTAGCCTGACATGCACTAACTAGGTATCAGTAACTGATACCAATCACCAATCACCACTGTATGTGTAATGTGTACTTAATAATTGCAAATTACGGCGGCTGTCGAATGTCGAATTAACAAATACTTGTTTGTAAAGTCACTCACCTGTGATTTTCCTTGTCCTAGATCGATCGTTAGACGAATTAGTCCGTGGCAGACACCACCACCTGTGTTGTATTATGATCTAAACACTGAGTCCAATCATGCCCACATCACATTCACTGCTCAAAGGAAAAACTCCCAACAAAATTATTAAATTGGTAAATATTCTCAAATGCATACCTACATGAATGAATTTCTGTTTTGCAATTATGCCAATACTGCCCAGCACCAGCACCCGCTTCATTGCATCTTCTGTGGTTCTATTCAGTTCAATCAAATGTTGAGGCTGAGAGTACACACTCGATATTCTACAGGGTAGTTGCACTTGTTTGTTTTGACGACGAACCATAAATAAACTATTGTCAAGGTACTCTGATCTGATTTCTCTTTTCTTGTCTCAATAGATCCAGGAATTACGGTTCGGTTCAAATCCGAATACGGTTGCAACGAACGCTTCAAAAACGAGGGTCTCATGGCATTCTAATTTCCAAGCCGACTCTCTGCCTGGAGACACCTTTAAGAGAATCCAGCTCAAAGTAAAACTTCCGCCCCGTGACCTCATCCCCAGGCTAGCCAACCTCAAAGTTACCCTGGACGCAGGTCAAGAGAAAGCAAAGGAACTTCGACTAAGTCCATGTGAAAGCGAAGATGAAGCTAGAGCCACTTTACAAGAGCTCATGGAGAATGTCGTGTCCCTCGGTACGACAAATAAGGATCTCGGACTCGCCCAGGGAAATATACGAAAGGAGAAAGTAATTGTGGAGTTCGGGTCACCGAATATTGCAAAGCCGCTTCACATGGGTCATCTCCGTTCTACTGTGACGGGACACTTTGTTGCCAGAATATGCAGTGCAGCCGGACACCAGGTTACTTCAATGTGCTTTTTGGGCGATTGGGGAACCCAATTTGGTCTGCTTCAGGTGAATTTCAAATCTAAAAAATACAGCATTAGCTGAATTTAAAATTCATTATCTCTGCTTAGTAAATATATACACCGAAAAGTAAACATTATGTTCAACATGTTCCACTGTTTTTCAGGCCGGTCTCGTACATTGGCTTAAAGCTGAATCCATTGAACGAGCAGTGAATAAAATGGATCTTCGATCACTCCTTGACTATTATATTCGAGCTGTCAAGGAGCAGGAGACGAATGAAGAATTTGCTAAGGAAGCACGGGAATATTCTGCTGCGTTGGAACGTCAAGACTTTGTGTCGCTTAATATTTGGGCAACAATCAGAGAAAAAACTGTTCAACATCTGGGTACAGTCTGGAATCAGTTTGGAATTCAGTATGATATCATTCAAGTGAGTAATGAAACATGAAACCACGAATACTTCCTGGAAATACGTTACATTCTACCTTGTTAACAGGGTGAATCCGAATTCGCAATGCGAAGTGACCACACAGAATCTGCAATATCTGAGTTAAAAGAATATGGACGAGCTGAGACGGAAGACGATGGATGTACCTACGCAACGATTCCAATGCCAGGAAACAAAGAGAACAAAACTATGAAAACCGCTTTGGTCAAAGCGGATGGCAGTTCATTGTATCTCTTACGAGATATTGCTGCAGCCAGGAGTCGGGCCAAAAATATTACGTAAGAACCTGTCCAGATGATGCATCGTGTCTTGTGCGATTGGGGTTATGACACAGCTTAGTGTCAAAAGCAATATTACAAATTCAACAATTAAAACATAAATCTCAACTAACGTACCGTAAAACGTAACATGTAAACATAACTACAATTCCCGACTTTTGTGCTAAAAATCCTAATATCCCTGCAGATTTAATCGAATGATTTACGTGGTGGACAAGACTCAGACAAATCACTTCCTGGCTCTATTCTCACTTCTTGGTCCATTTGGATTTATCAAGGAATCTGAATCAGTTCCACCTCTAGACGCTCGACGAGTTCAACACGTTTCCTTTGGAAGGGTCGAGGGCATGTCAACTCGATCTGGGAACTTCGTGCTTCTTTCTGATGTGATTCGGGAAGGTGCAACTCAAATGGAAGAAGCTCGTAAAAATTCAGAGAATACGAGAAGACAGGAAAATGATGAGATAATTTCAACCAAACTAGCGATTTCAGCTCTGATTGTCCATTCACTCAAAATACGGAGAAATAGGGATGTGAAGTTTGATTGGGAAGAAGCACTACGACCTATTGGTGAAACAGGAATTCGACTACAGTACACACATGCTAGACTTCGCTCTTTGGAAATGAAACAGGGATTTAATCCTGAAAACTTCAGCCGTGAGAACTTTCTTCAAGAGAATCTGAATTATGACTATTTTCTGAGTGACCCGTTAGCCCTTGAGCTGGTGCTACACTTGGCCAAGTAATTCATTTCTTTCAAACCATTGCACTAGTCAATATACGGTGGACAATTCAGTATGTAACTTTATGTTTTCTTTCGTAGCTTCGAAGACGGTTTTTGGGCTTCCTACGAGAGTTTTGAGCCTTGCATCTTGCTCTCGTATTTGTTCAAGCTTTGTGATAAGACGTCGAAGGCGTTGAAGGAACTGAAAGTTCAGACAGAGCCAGATCAATCTATTGCTCAAGCACGATTAATTCTATTTGCCTTGTCACGAAAGGTGTTAGCTATTGGGTTAGACGTAGTAGGAATTGAACCCTTAGATCAAATATAAAATATAATGAATATGTTGTAATAAGATACTCATCCATGTTGACTATTGTTTATAGCTTGGAATAATTTACTTGTCAATTCTTCGATAACTAAATTTGAACGCATGTTCAAGTAGCTGAAGTAACTTTGTGAGATACTTGGCTAGTGCTAAGTACTAAAAATCTTGGAAAAAGTTTAAAAGATAAACGAACACAAGAAATAGGAGTTGCTGAGTTGCTCGGCGTTGCAGATTTTTAACTAATTATTTCAGAATAAACATTCTAATGTTGACTGTAAACTTAAATCACAACATAGTGTAAGACAAGATTAAGCTAGCTTCGTTCGTATGTATATTTTGAAATAGCCTTCGTTAGAAATTAGAATTGGTGAAAAAAGATTAAGCATTTTGTGTTCCTTTTCGCTTCACGTCGGTGGTATTGTTCGCAAATTCATAAATGCATTTACAAATACATAGCAAGTAAGCGAATGCTTGTAAAATATTTCCGGATATAGCATTTTGTATATGCCGTGAAGGACTAAATTATAGTTCTGTTAAAGCACATGCCGCGATGCCCGTGCATCGTTCTGGACGACTAACTTCAGAAATGAGATTCTCCGCTGATGGGCTTATTGGAAGGAACCGTAGATTCCTCATCCTTTTCAACAGCAGCATCTTCCAACAGTTTATTCGCCATTTCATTCGCGTATCCACGAATTTCCTTCTTTTCTGGCTCCTCCTTCTGGTCCGCCTGACCTTGACCTTGCGCCATTCCAATAATGTTGAGTGACAGCGGACGTTGAGGATGATGTTCTTTCTCCTTGTTCTTCTCCTCAGTTTCCCCAACAGATGAGAGGGCTGAGACATCCGAATCAGGTTCACTTGTGCCAATAACGCCAACTATCTGAACCTGGTTGGCTTTCCCACTGCCATCGACTGTAAGCCGAGTGATCATTTCTCGAAGTTGTGAAATCTCACTTGTGAGGCTTTCACGAAGAAGTTGGATTTCTTTAGAACATGCTCCACCGCATTCACCAGTTTTGGACGTTGCTTTTGTCACTTTCTCTTCATCTAATGTGGTCAAAGTTCCACCGGAGAAACTCATACTCATAGCCGACGGTTTATGTGTTTCCTTCTTTGGTGGAGAGATCGGTAGCCCGTTTGGCATGGATTGTGTCATGATGGATTGATTGGGGTCATTGGAAGACGATATCTTCTGTACTTGACCCCATAGAGATCGGATTGCTTCCAGTTGCAGAGATCTGAGTTTCCTTTCGGAGGACAAGGCAGATTTGAGTCGTCCGACTTCCGTTTCCAAGTAGCTGGTGAAGAACATTTTGAAATTATTTAAAAGACATGTGTAATATCTACTTACTTAATTTTAGGACACTTACTGAATATGATCCTCCGTCCGATTGTGGCGAATGGAATGTTTTGCCCTCTCTGCTCGGACATCCAAGACTTGACCAGCCGAGTTCCGCCGGGGAGCAAATCCAGAATTACGACTTCTCCACCAGTTTTGTATTTTGACTGACGCCTCTTGCTCACATTCTTCTGGAATTGTTCCTCGTTCCCTTCCGTTCGCGTTCGCAGTTAGTCCCTTCGAATAGGCCTGAGTAGCAGAAGCGGCTGAACAACCGTTACTTCCGATCACAAATAATTTATTCACACCAGAACCAGGAGTACTACAATATTCGGTTGTGGGGGTTTGAAGAACTGGACGCAAGTCAGGACTTAGGAGATCATCAAGAATTGGAAGGAATGTACTGTTGGCAGGCAGCGTCATTCTCAATGAGTATTGAAGGGAAAATTAGCTTCGTAAGTATGGCGTCGAAGCCGATGAGATGACAAGGCAGATCTCGCTCAGTTTGAAGAATTTGGATAATGTATGTCGGACATCTGATGAAAGAAAACAGTGAGCCAAATTCCAAATCCGTAAACTTGAACCATCGGCTGCTGCTGAATTGTTACCAAAATAAATGGGGAAGTTATATCACAGAACACAGAAAAAATATCAGAAAATATGAATCATGAATCATGACATGAACAAGGTAATTGACCATTCACCATTCCCATTGTGCATTGACCATATTGACCCTTATTGTTTGTCATAAGTGGTAAGTACGTGAGCTTCCGAGTCTCTAGCAATGTAAACTCGTCGAGAAAGCTACTTTGCTACAACGTCGTTAAAGCGTGAACTGTGTGATTTCATGTATTATACATACTTTGACTATAAAGCTAGGTTGTAGGTAGGGATGCTGTATGCCTGCGTACGCCCACGCGTTCACTGATCTTTTACCAGGTACTCACACTATCAACTATAGACTATACAATATACGTACATAATTTAAACAAATAATTATAGTTAGCCTAATAACAAAACAAACAGGTTGAAGGTGTAAACCTATGCATGACCTATGGCTAAAGTATATGGGAAAGGATAGGTCTTAGCCGAGTTAAATTGCAATACTCACGGTCAATTCGCTGTGAGATTCAGGTGACAGGCTGACCTTGACCAGTAGTGACCAAGGACTATTGATGATTGTCCCACTCCTTCAATTCCTATCTTCTTCTCCTCTATCGCGATGAATTCTGAATTTTAAATTGTAACAAACCGAAATACCCTGAAAATTTTCCTGCTTGCTTGTTCACTTGTTGTTGACTGGCCTCCTGGAACCTGGAACTGGAATCATAATTTCGGAATGAAGTAGTTTACTGGACAATCTTAATTCCATCAAAAGCAGATGACGATACACCGAATTTCTTTCAACAAGATTCTTCACAGA
>JAQFYU010003317.1:0-10219 GCA_034694905.1 Ceratophysella granulata | reverse complement strand
GAAGATAGCATTGTTGCATTTTTGAACAAGACATGAATTGTCTTGTGTGATAGCAATTCTCCTTCCGTGATCCCCCAGGTCGTATTAACTTTCAAGTGCGGCTCATATTGTACACATATCGTACATACATTGAAATCATGTCCGTAAGTGAATTTGTAAATGGAAGAAGCCAGGCCGTGGGCCATAAATCATGTCAATTTATAAATCCTCATTTGTTCCACACGATTTTTACGTAACATAACATTTGGCACAAATGATGATTTATGAACACCATAATAAGTTCGTGTGTGCCATATATTTATTTATACGTCTTGCTAGGAAGTTGAGAATGGAGGGATTCCGTTTTAACACTCGGCTAAGAATTTTGCAAGGTTTCGCTATGTTGTAAATTGGGTATGATAAAGAATTCGCACGTAACTTTGCATAATTTATGCATTAAAACGTTTTTATTTATATTCTTTGTAAAACTCCTTTTTTTAAATTTTGGTAGTGCTTTTTTATCAAATATCGAAAATTGTCGCGGCTAAATTAATTTTAAAATTAATTAAATGTTTTTCAACATTTTTTTTTTGCGTCTATGCAACTTGGTGGACCGGGTTTATGCCAAGGATTTACCTTTTTCAAAACGAAATCGCATTTTTTACACAGAAACTGAAAATATTGTACACTTTTGTTACATTTGATCCAATTTCGCACCTTTTTAATGCATGTTAACCAGATGACACCTTGTTAATTGATTAACTTAAATTGAACGACATGGAACTTGTTGGCCAAAGTCGACCTGTTGAATTTGTGCAATTTCCTGAAGGACGAAGTGTAATCTGACTGAAGTAGTTCTCGTAAATTACTTTTTAAATTGATTATGCCTTGATTTCTTATCTTGAATCGTCAATTGTATCAGAATTGTACTTTCTAACCCAAAATGCAGTCTAGGACATTGTGCATTATGCTCGAGTTGTTGCATGTTACACGGGGATACTTACCTACCTTTACATTCACCTATACATAAAGATCCTTGTATTAGTTTAATAAGATCAAACGATTAGCCCCACAACAGAGATTAGGAGGAGCCTTGTCATTGTCACTGTAGAAATCATCTTGTAAAATAATTCAAGTTTGATATCGCATGCAAGGTGCAGTTTGTGCATGTTCTTCAAAATTGATTATTTAATAAATAATTAACCAGATCTGCATTGCAATTTTGAGCAAGGGATGATGCATTGTTAAACTAGCTTTACTACTACATTTTTTGTTTTCCACTAGATCAAAAGAATCTAATTAATTTGCGATGTGACAGCAAAAGAACCTTCTTAAAGAATATACCGTTTGGCATGAAACGCCATATCTTCAAAAGACAAAACGTCTTTACATAGTTTTACTATTTTAACATTCTTCAAATTCAGACGAGGGGAGTT
Organism: Ceratophysella granulata; assembly: GCA_034694905.1. NCBI lineage: Eukaryota > Metazoa > Arthropoda > Collembola > Poduromorpha > Hypogastruridae > Ceratophysella > Ceratophysella granulata. Next base: position 8,804 of record JAQFYU010003317.1, on the reverse strand, counting down.
TAATAATCTCTTCTTTTGATTTTGAGCATGGAATTAAAAGCATTGTGGATTTCGAATTAAAATTGTGCAAATTATTTCACGTTTTCTGTAATACAAGTTTTGAAACAATTATCAATTTTGAAGTACAATTATTTCAATTGAAATGAAGAGCACCCAATGCTTCCTCAATTTGCAAAATTTTAGAGAAACCGATTCTGTGTGGATGTGGATCAGCATTTTGATTTGAAAAATTGCAAACAAAAATACAGACACTTTTGAAACAGCCCTCGTGCAATAGTACAATACATAATGCACAATGCATGTACTTGGGTGGTCTCTTTGCTTAAATGTAATTTTAACAGTGACTGACTAGGCAATAATTAAATCTAAGCGACAGCCTGAGCCTTCGTGATGTAACAAGTGACTAATGTAGGCAAAAACTCAAAATACCTGTAATTAGCATCTCAGGATGATCAATATCATGCTTCAGACAGGACCCAACCAATAATTATGCAAAACGACATGTATTTACATGGGAGTGACGAGATGATCTCATTTAATAAGTAACAAAATAAAATGGTAGAGCACAATTTGAATTTGCACAACCAATTCACGACCTTCCTTCCACCAATTTTAAATACCATACATTATAGCCATAGAGCATATTAAATGTGTGTAGCTCTTTACAATAAATTGCGTCAAACACACTTTATCCTTGTGCAGGATTCTGTGGGCTTCCTGATTGAGCAAAGGCGGGTGGTCCAGAGCCACCGCTCGCAAATGACTGAGATCCGGATGATGAACCACCGTTTGGTGGGGGTCCTCCTGGGGCGGGTCCTTGTGCTCCTCCAGCGCCTGGTGCGGGTCCTGGGCCTCCGGCAGCGCTTGGGCCTCCGGCAGCTGCATGCGGATTTGGTGGTGAGGTTGGAATATGCGCTCCAACGGGTTGGAATCCCTAAAAGGACAAGAAAATCGTTGATAAGAAAATTGGTTTTCATTTCAAACATGAATAAGCAGCGCCAAAACTTGTGGATTGCGGAGTCAGCTCAAATTGAATGATTTACTTCCTCTGCGAAATAATTAGCGCAATTTCCGCCGTGCTTAAATATCCAAATCTTACGTTCTTATCTGCAACATAGGTGACAGAGATGAGTTGACCATCAGGAGCACTGTAAGAATAGGATCCCTTGACTGCTTCTCCACCACCTTCTTCATCCTCACCGCCAGGTGCACCAGGAGCTCCACCTGAACGCGCAACTCCTGGCGGCAAAGTTTGACCTGATTGTTCAGCCTTAATTCCATCAGAAGTCTCAAAGGCCCATCGGAAGGTTCCTGCGCCATCATCTACAAATTCGCTCTTCACAACAGTAGCTGAGGAGGAATTTCCTCCATGGGGTTGTGCTGGAGGCGGCGGCCCTCCTGGTCCCGGGGCGGGTTGACCTTGAGCTGCTCCTGGAGGGGACCCTGGTGGTGGTTGCTGAAACCCTTGTGGTCGTCCCATAGCCAGACCCAGCAACGTCACGAAAATTATCTGTAAAACATGGTACAATGTTTTGATTTCAGTCGGGTTTTTCATATTAAAAAAGGTTCAACTAATTTTGGGACAGCCCTCATATTTTGGCAATTTAAATACTACGCAAAAAAATTCTGCTCGAGCTTGTATGATTTGAATCTCAATTCTGCAAATATTGAAAACACTGTTACTAAGCACACCCTTTAAAATTTTGACCGCTATCAACTTACGCTCTTCAGCATCCTGAAACGAAATCCGTTCCAAATTTTAAAAAATTGAATCTTCTGAACGGTAATTGATGAAGAAGCAAACTCAAGCTGATGTCTGGATGCATTTGGGACAGCCGGCAAAGTCTTATATACTTTCGAACTCTTCAGAGCAAATCTTCCAAGAATCTCCAAGTCTAATTGAAAAATGCAAATTCAATATTCAGAGTGTATGCATTATGCCTGAACAAGATTACGTTTAGACTGCCTGATTACACAAGACTAATTAGCAAGTTGTGGAGTCGAGAAAGGCCAGAATTTGAACTCTCTAAGTGAAAAGTTCTATATACAAGATTTTTATTTGATTTGCCGCTTCAGACAAATAATTACTAAAAGTTGGTTCAGAGAAGTTAAACTAGGGCTGTGAAAAATGACCTAGTAATTTCCACGCGTTGAACATTAAACAAGGTGATTCTGCAATAACCGATGTCTATGTGTATTTATAATTTTTGAAACTGAATGCTGAGTGTGAAGGAAGGCTAAATTCATTTGGAGTTGGTAATTGTAACGGTACACACTGGGATATTGGTCATCTTCCCTTGCATCTTCAATTTGAATTATGGAGATTTTAATGAGGAAACATTGGGAAGTGAAAGGGAAAAATGCATTTCTTCATTAGCACGACTACTGCAGAGAAGTTTTGAATTTGTTTTAAAATTTACAAAATACATTTTGGGAAATTGACCAGAATCGTTGCACTGTCCTTGGCGGCCTTGAATCTAAAAATAAGTTCGTGTGGCAACTCAGTATACTCGAATTTTCAAATTTCTAACTTCCGGTCGACTAATTCAAGTTTTATTTTAGAATTATGAAGTGTCAATAAAACAATATGTATTTCAATACTATATAAACGATGTTGCACTCGCAATTACTTATGTATAATTAGAACGTACAATATTATTGTAATTACAGCCAAACGCCAGGAAAAGATTGCCAAATTATCTTTAATTAAATAAGCAGGTCCGAAATTGGAGCTTGAGCGGTGGTGGTGGCTTGACGCTTGACCTAATCTTAGTGAATGTAGAAAGAATAAAATGTTCTCAATTTACATACATGGCTAGATTACGCAGAAATGTAATTTAAAATTGCATGTAAGTAATTAACAATTGCATGCCTAAATAATTCGTCGTCTAAAACCTGTTTCCAGTTGAACATATATTAATTATAAATTGATTATGCAAATTACAGCTTCGCTTGTACACTTAGTTACAGAATTACAGATTAATTACAAATTACAACTTAAATTACATAAAACATCATAATTTGTGCGCTAGTTTCTTCCGAACAATATGCAAATAGGGGAGGTCCACTAAAATTAGGGACTAAATCAATGACAAAACGAAAAATACGAGCTTAACATTGTATTTTGAACGTTGAGTTGTCAAAGCTTCAATAAACATAAGACTTTAACATTCTAACATTTTAATTGTAAGCTTAAATCTTCGTAACCTAAAATACTGTAATCACAAATTACACCATGTACTCGTACATGTGTAAAAATTTCAAATTGTAAATTACCCGTTATTTAAGTTCTTCAACTTATGTAATTGAATCACAGTAATTTCCAATTACATGTAATTTGCCCACCCTTGAAATTTACTGCTCCACCCCTTACCTCTGATAAATTTTAATTTATGTTTCTACAATTTCGGATCGCATATCACATTACGTACGAAGATGTTTTGTTGGTCAAGCATGCAGCAGGATATTTGATTGAATCTGTTCGCGTGCCATCTTTAACCAGAAGCGTTTGAACTCATTTTTGGTGTTTAAACACCGCTCATTAATCATCATTTCCTTTCAAAAGTTAAATATTAATAAATTAACAAGTTTGGAATGTTAGCAAGCCTTTTGTGTGCGGATCTTGAGCTTTGAAATTCAAATTTATGTTGAGATTTACTAGATTCGTTCGATCTGATCTACAGATTTCGACCATTACTCATTACTCATACAACAGTGCGGGCTTGTCAAAAATCTGTGATCTACGTTGACAGAATTCAGAGAACTAAGTACATAAAATGTGAATGTGGCATTATTTCAAACATTATCAAATACTCATTGCGTTTTGCTTTGAATTGCAAATTGCAATTTGCGTTCACAAATTCATTCACATGAAACGGCAACAGGCAACAGACGACGCTTTGAGAGAAGTTGGGAAATTGTCAACTTGGCGACGCGCAATTTTCCAATTTTTTGAATTCTAAAAACAAAAGAGTTCACATTCACTCACATATCACATACATAGTTAAAATGTTGAATATAATCTGCTCTTGATAATTGACGGATAATCAAGCAAGCAAGACTTTAACAACTGACATCTGCAGCTGGATCTGACTGACACACACACACACGTAAGAAAGCCATACATTATAAACGCCATGCCATATGTTTCAGAAAAAAAAAACACGACACATACACAACTAAGTAATTTTCTTTAATTAATTAATTAAGACGTATTTGCAAATTCGAAATAGACGATATAATGAACTAGACTAGACGTTGATGTTGTGTTGTTTGTTTTACTGATTGACCTTGACTACTTGACCTTGACACTTGCTTGAGTAAGAAATTATTTGTTTATACAAAATCCTCCTGCAACTGCAAGTAACGAACTAATCAATGACCTATTTTAATAATTTCATAGATTGCACTACTGACTGGACCGAATTCAGGATGCGGGCAAAATTCAGACACGCGGAGATTGGAAATTTCTTCCAAACAATGCCACGACTCCAGAATCCATACACCGGGGATGCCTTTCTTCGACGGATGCTCAAGAGAATTCTTCCAGCTGAGGTAAGTTATGCCAACGTACGTACAGATACGTGATACGTGACAATGCAAAAAATAGATAGTGTTCCAATTAACTACATTTATTTTATTTGAAGGTTACCCATTTTCATTATTAATTATCTATTGACTGGGTTGAAATTGTAGATGCTAGGAGAAGTGGAGCAGGACTTGACCCGATTCGGTTCCAGGGTTTGTCAGGAACTGGAACCTCTAGCCGATGAATGCGAGGCTCGACCTCCAACGCTCCAAACACTTGACCCTTGGGGAAAGAGAATTGACAGCGTTGGTAATTAGAACACAATTAAAAGTGTGTATACAATAACGAATGATTTATTTTGATTTTGTTTCGATCTGTGAAGTAACCTGCGATGCATGGAAGAAAATGAAAAGTGTTTCGGCTGAAGAGGGCCTCATTGCAATCCCTTATGAAAACAAGTATGGGAAGTTCAGCCGAGCTGTTCAGTTCACGAAGCTCTTCCTGTTCCATCCGTCATCCGGTTTATACACTTGTCCACTCGCCATGACTGACGGAGCGGCCAAAACAATCAAAGTAAATTATATAAATGTAAATTATGAAATTATATATTGACACTGTCTGTTTTAATTTTTTCAGGAGCTCAAAATTTCCAAACTTCAAGGTGCTTACGACAACCTTACGAGTCGATCTCCAACTCAGTTCTGGACTTCAGGTCAATGGATGACAGAAAGACGAGGTGGGTAGGGATTAGGGATGGTGAATGGCCTTCAGGTGTCAGGGACGTAACTATTCTATATGATTTCTTACCTTACAAAATATTTACAACAAAGTTACGAAATAATGTGGAATCTACTGACGCTAATCAAAATGTTTGAACATCAAAGGAATTCATAATTTACAACGTGATTTTACAAAATCTTGAAACCCAAATGTTACCAGTTACGATTTCAAAAGCAATGACATTATTCGTTATAAGAACATTGATGAATGAAACGACATGACATAATTAAATGTTTGTAAAATTGCCATAGGTGGTTCGGATGTTGGGACCGGTACGGAAACCATTGCGGTACCAGATGGAAAAGGAAAGTATCGACTTCACGGCTACAAATGGTTCTCTTCTGCAACGGACGCGGATATGACCTTCACACTGGCACGAATCGTGGATTCAAACGGGGACATCAAACAAGTACACATAGAATCCTTGCAATTAAGATTAAAACCAAACCTTGACTTCTTGTCAATGTCAACTGAAGTTAGTTGATTATTTTCTGAAGGGTTCCGGAGGCCTGTCCATGTTCTTTGTGAAAACTCGACGTGAGGACGGCTCTCTGAATCAAATTCATGTGATGAAATTAAAAAATAAATTAGGAACGAAGCAATTGCCCACAGGAGAGCTTCTGCTGGACGGAACGGAAGCCGAACTGGCATCCGAGCCTGGTCGTGGTGTAGCTTCTATTTCCAATATGTTGACAATCACTCGGATTCATAATGCTTCGGCTTCCGTGTCAGGAATGCGGAGGTTGGTTCAATTTAAATGTACAGTGCCTATCGGCGAATAATGTCTTATAAATTGTGGACCATCTTAATTTTAAATTTTTGATCTCTAGGATTTTAAGCCTGTCCAGAGACTACAGTCACAGACGAGAATGTTTTGGCAGCAAAATATCACAGTTCCCACTTCATGTGGACACATTGGCACAATTGGAGCTGGAGACGCGCGGAGGAATGGTTCTTTTTCTAGAAGTCACTAGGTTGGTGTTACATGATGAAAAGAATTGGGTACGATTACGATCCAAGCAAGCGCTAATGATAATTATATTTTACGCAGGCTGCTCGGAGCTGTGGAAGCGAGAGAAGCGACGGGTGACGAGGAAATGTTATTACGCCTGCTGACCCCGATTGTCAAATTATTCACTGGGAAGAAATGCATTAGCGTTGTTTCTGAAGGCCTGGAGTCCTTCGGTGGACAGGGTTACATTGAAGACACAGGACTTCCAAGACTACTTCGAGATGCTCAAGTACGTTGACTTATTTGAGTTTCATGACTATTGTATATAAGCAATGAAATGTTGACTTGACCTTTTTCTTCAAAACCTTCTTCAGGTTACCCCGATTTGGGAAGGAACGACGAACATTCTGTCTCTGGATGTACTTCGAGCGATTCTGAAATCCAAGGGAGAAGTCCTGCTTGCCTTGCAGCGAAATCTTAATGCTCGTCTTACTTTAATTGCCTTAGCTGTACCTGAACTGGAACCACAAGTTTCTAAGATACGTGTGCTCATCGAAGAGATCCTGACTGCTACTCAAGATCCCTCGGTAATGAAAATTAATCGCTCAACTTGTGCCACTTTTTAAGCTAAAACATTTCACTATTTTTGCAATAATTGCGCTAATATTGACTCGAATTTCGAATCGAAATCAAACTACGAATTATTCCGCTGTGAATATCGCTATTCAAAAGTTGCGTTCATGAAATTGGACAAAATAGAACAAAATTTTTGACCTAATCTATTGTTTTATGAACCTGCACTCCACAGATTCTAGAAAGAGGTGCTCGCGAATTTGCATTTGCAATAGCTGAGGCCACAATCGGTAAGCCATGAAATTGGCAAACTCAATATTGTATTGAACGAGCTATGAGATTTAACTAATCGTACTATGACTCTGTGACCAGGAACACTACTCCTAGAACAAGGACTAAGCGGTGAAGCCCGGAGTGACCGAACAGCTGCACTAAGATGGGTTCAAAGATTGCCTTCCCTTAGCCAAAAATTAGAATTTCTCAAAACTGCATCCGGTGGAAGCATCGAATCTTCAGAGCTGGTGTATGACGGATACGAACATGTTGCATGACGTGTGACGTGGAGGCAGCCTGAAACTCTGACACTTGACCAGTCCAGTCCAATCTTGAGTAATCACCGTATGGAATTATTTGGATTTCCAAATTGACCTTCTCAGGATTGCACAGTACAGTCCAGCATGTGATCTGACAAGTTGTTTTGATAGCTTGAGATAAGATGTGCCAATCCTCATTCAATATTTTTATGCATACATTATGTATTTGTCATTATCCTATTTTAACTTGCAACATCTTCTGTTTCAAGGTCAGGTGTGGTATTCTCCACAAGGAATAGAAAAACTGGAATTTGAAACAATAGTTATTTTTTTTATAAATGCAATATTTCATTTACTAACGGCTTTGCGTCCATAATTAGGTTAAAAGATTCCATACACTGTGTTAATCCGTGAGTTTGGTTCCACAGAATTTCTGTAAACGACTGGGTAAATTACGCTTATACTACATAGATTGACTCCTGAAGCTTGTATAGCGTAAGATTGACTATAGACATACAATAAGCCTATTAAGGTCACGTCTGGCGAGTAAATTATCATAGCTCATAGTCGAGGCGGATTAGGCGAGTTATTTTCCAGTATCTATTCTTGCACACATAGTTCTGCTGATCCTGTGACTTTACTTGATAACACCTAATCTCAATCATCGCATCATCTCACAGAATAAACAGGGCCACAGTTCTAAATATCATATAGCTCTTTATTTAGTCATAAGTCATAATTAATCGGATTCCACGATGAAACGGAAGGTATAAAAGACAGTAGTTAAGTTCGCATATCTTCAATCACCAAGTGACACCAGTACCAAGTGTACGTTGTACCTGTTTGTAAATCTACGGAGATCTCTGTCGAATTTCTAGTCCAGGATGACGTCTCAAGCTCATATTCCAAAGTTCACAGAACTCAATAACCTGTGCAGTGTGGAAAATGGGTCACAGATTCTTTTTGCCACAGATGACTGGTTTGCTGCTGCGGAAAATCTACTAGAAGTGAGTTTATTTTGCAATTTCTAATTTTTGGATCTTCCTACGATTGTTTTGATGTATTTTAGGATACCGAAGCCGAGTGGAAGGAAGGTGTGTTTGATGACTGTGGGAAATGGATGGACGGTTGGGAAACAAGAAGGTAACGTAATCAGGATTTGTTTAAAATATTAATTAAATTCGATGAAAAATTGTCGAACCCAATTTCTAAATGCAATAATTCCCCTTTTTTGCATTAAATTAGATACAATAACACAATTTGCAGATGCTAGCTTTTGCCATTCTACATATTTTAGAAATTTTTTTTTTGTTGTGTTTAAGAAGAAAACGCCATATTTGTATTTTCTAAAATAACTCTAAAATAACCTCTCTACTTTGGATTAAAAAAACAGTCAAAGCCTACATAATGCGAAAATCAAATTGGCAAAATCTAGAAT
>JAQFYU010003316.1:0-10220 GCA_034694905.1 Ceratophysella granulata | reverse complement strand
GTTTTGGAAGTTTGTTCGTGTCTCTTTAAGTATTCTGCGCAGTTTTAACATTACTTTCATTTTACGCATTTCACGCATTTCACGCACGCAGTTGGCCATATTTGGTAATGCGTAATTGCGCATTTCACGCATTTCACGCATTTCACGCAGTGCTATAAAACGCACATCTGCTGCGTAGGGAGTTTCCTGCTTATTTTCAAGCAAAAATTGACTACAATTATAATTCTCACATGACGTTTCTACAAATTCGCTTTGCCATTTCTCATAAATTCATTACATTTGAATAAAGAGCAATACCTTAAAGTACAGATCATAGTAAGTTATTGTAGATTCTGCTTCAATTGTTATTTAATTTCCAATTCGATTCAACGCTTTGTAGTTAATTCTTCATTTAGAAAATAATGGAATGAGATTTAATATGATTAATATTGGCTGGAATAAATTTTCTATCATATAGTAATTTCGACGCAGTTTGGCACAGGGCGCTGAAATGACTATAAAGCCGGCCCTGACCACAGACAAAGTAATCGTTACACTATGGCAGCTCTAAGCTTCGCAAAAATATCCATAACGATACTGATACATATGTATTTTACTCCAATTTGAATCGAACATGTCGAAAAGCTTCGATATTGTATATTGTCAAACTTTTTTTTATTGCAAAATCTTGCTCTGTATATTTTTCAGCAATTACTTCCACCAATCGAACTGTTTCTAGTGAAAACAAGAGACTTTACCCAATAATGAGAACAAAAAGTCATTTATTTATTTTGAACCCAAATATTTGTTCTCCTGTCATCCATTTACAAACCTCTAAAACAGAACTGATTAGACTTCAATTCACAAAACTTTAAGCATACAGTATTCTAATTATGTTCTTCACGAAAACGCATCCACGTCTGCTAGGTATTACAAACGAAAAATGAGAGAAATTAAGAAGAATAAATGTTCTGAAAACGTGACAAAACGTTTCTTGGGACTAAAATTATACCAAGCAAAACTGTTTCCAGAGGGATTTTAATCCGCCGAAAATCGGAATATTCGAAGTTCAATTTTTTCGCCAATTCTTGTATATATGAATTTGAATTTAACTGAAATTCCAGGAGGGACCGCACAGTGCATTGAAAGACGATGAATTCTATGATGCGGTTGAGTTGGGTCTGGATCGACTGGAAGAAGATCAAGAGTTTCGAGAGAGACTGAAAGGACTGGAAACCGTTTCGCGCGGACCTGCTCAAGTTCATCCCCTTTGGCCAGAAATTAATAGGGTAACGTTGGAGCAACTGCACTATGCGCAACTTGGAGTAGGAGAGGGAGGTTGGGAGCTCTTTGCTGAGGACGGCGAAATGCGGATGTATAAAAGAGAAGAAGAGGTTAATGGATTGGTGGTTGATCCACTGAAAGCGGTGCACACTGTCAAAGGTGTCACAGGTCGTGAGATGTGTCACTATTTCTTCTCACCAGAAGTCCGCATGGAGTGGGAAAGTAAGTTCTCACGTGATGACGTTGATTAGTCTTCTAAAATGAAGGTAATGAGTATTGACTGTTTAGCCACACTGGAGCAGATGACAATACTGGAGAACATATCCGATGACACGACGGTGTTCCTCCAAATTCACAAGCGTGTTTGGCCTGCATCACAGCGAGACGCTCTCTTTTGGTCACATAGACGAAAGGTATCTGACTCCAAAGATCCTGAAGCCCAAGATATTTGGATTGTGTGCAATAACTCTACTCAGCATGTGAACGCCCCGGTTAGTATTTTGCTTTTAGGAATTCTGCTCGTAGCGCTTCAAATGTTCAAGTATTGATCTCTATTTAAAATATTTTATATAGGAAAAGCTAAATGGAAAATACATTCGTGTCTTTCTAACGGTCTGTCTTGTATGTCAAACAATAATTGAGCCTTCTATAAGCGACACAGAGATTACAAGGGAAAATCTGACCTGTAAAATCACCTATTGTTCAGTTGGTAAGCCGGTTTGCTAAGTCACGTATGCACTTCCCTGTTGCGACCCATAGCACTTCCCTACCAGTTTCAGCTTCACCTTTGTAAGTCAAGTTGTTTTTTTTAATTTCAGTAAACCCTGGCGGTTGGGCACCGGCCGCTGTGCTCAGAGCTGTCTACAAACGAGAATATCCGAAATTCCTGAAGAGATTTACTCATTACGTTCAGGATAAATGTAGAGACAAGCCTATAATGTTCTAATATGACTCGGAAAGGATTTTAAGTCGATGACCTGTGGAACCAAAGTCTATTTAAACGTAAAGTATGCATTCTGTCATAGAACACGTCTGAGCGGACACAAATACTTACATATTTTAATTCATAGGTAGTGCAAAATTCCGAATCCCGCTTCTCTTTCTCGTTGATTCGACCATCCGCCACAAACTTCTACAAATATTCGTGGTTGGGTTGGGATGGAATTGGGGAAACACACTAAGAAATATTGATTTCAAATAATTTATAATTTGAGATTCACGTAGTGCAGCATTGTGTATGACTTTCTGAACTGAACCCGAATTGTCGGTTTTTGCTTTATTTATACAGCGTACGTTGCGCATATTTATGCAGCGTTCATTGTTGATTGCTGAGCTTATATAAATAGGAAGCCTGGCTCATGCTCAGCTCATAATGTAAATTGAAGCTGAAATTGGGTGGCTACGCTTTCATTTCATTGCACAAATTCCATATATAAAGTTGGGTTACAGTTACAGTTCACCTTCTTCATATCGGGTTTTAATTCCTTCGAGTGTCTAATAACGATTTAAAATCCACATACCAGCATCATCGACACACCTATTGTATTTGGGTAAGGCTACGCGAGACGCGTTGGCATTTCATTAAACACCTCGATTAACTTTGGTTCTTCAAAACTAATGTTATCGGGTTATGGCTACCCGTCCGTAACCCGTCCTGGAATTGATTGAATGAAATATTTTTACGCGTAGAATAAAAGATCATTTGAAATATGTTGTATGATTTATTTACTTTTCCTCGTATTTCATCATTCTTAAAGTATAAAGGATTCGACTGTGTGGCTATTGGATTCGTTAGGACAACCACGTGCTTTGTATGGTGCGTAGCCGTTCCGCAGTGCGTTGGCTGATAGTAAGCGCTGGAAATAACTTATCCAAGTCCTCGTAGTTAATTAGCGACAGTCCTGCTATTCCCATGTATGTGTGCAGCGGATCTGGAAATTCATTGTCGTGTTTTCCAAAGCCTCCCATGATCGGGTTTTGATTTTGCAGAAGCCAGTCGATATTTTCTTCTCGACCGCTTAACTCTAGGCTGTCCAACATCTATAGAAATACAAGGAGTTTGTTAGTCAAATATGCAAATATACAGGAATAGTAAACATCACTTGTCAAAATGTAGGTTTGACCAGCGCTTTCCACTTGCCAGTGTTTAGTTTTGGACTTAAAAAGTGCAATCGCTTACAATTTCTACCGAATTCCGACAGAAGTAACTTCAGCAAATTCACATGGACCTGTTGGATTGGAGCAGGCGATATTGTACATTGTAAGCAAGTTCAACTTACGGCAAGCGTTGCACCAACCCAAAAAGAATAGCATGTGTCTTCGTCCTTATTTGGTCGTCCCGTGAAACCGTGAGTTTGTCGGAATAAGCACCAATGCTTCAACCGATTGAGCTAGCGGAACATATGTATTTAGCATAGAAACATGAGGCTCTTTTATTTCCTTAACTATTCGAGCTAAGGAATTTGTAACTTATCAAATCACAAAACATTCACAAAATCGTGTACTTTACCTGCTTGTCCGACAAAGTTGATTTAAGCTCGTTGAGAAGAACAAGTGAAGCAACAGCACAGAATGTATAAGCTGCATGACCTTCTGCGGCATATCCAGAACCAAACGAACCCTCATACGTCTGTAAATGAGGAACGAGACAGATAAATACCAATCGATATTGATGCCTAGTATCGATTGAAATGTTTTAAGAAATTGATGCACAATATCATAACTCACAAAACTTTGCTGAATGAAATTAAGAAGTTTGGGCACATCGATTGTAGAAAAGTCTTGTAGCATGTAGCATATAGACACGGCTGAATATACGAACCTCATGTCACTTTCAGTACAACCCAAGCTCGCTCTGAAACTGAAATAAACACTGATTGGTGTTTTAGGCCAAGCGGCTCACAGGTTAGGTTCAATACATCTTTTCCGATCAGTAAAGGTGCTTCCATTGAAATCAAGCACCGCCTACTGAAACATATGTCTTCAAACCGAAAATGTCAAGAATTACAAGAAATATCTCGTATTTGAAAACTTATACGTTGAAGTGAAATATCACATCCGACCTCAGTAGAAAACACGATATGGCGGGGTTATTTTGATTCTGAGATAGGGTCAAAGAAGATCAATTTTAGTCAGGGTTGGACCTGTCAATTTTTGATCGGGGTAGTACCATAGCCACCATGCTATCCGTGCATGCCTGTTTGTAACAACGTACTCCGGGAAAAAGAATTGCATCTAAATATATGTAGAAGCAACTTCAACTCAATGTGGCTTTTGGAAATGTACCTTCCGTCTTGATTTTGCAGGGCTCCCACTCCTTGAATAATCTTCTGACGATCCATCCTACTTAAATCATCCCCAAGCGTGAGTAGCGAGACCAAGGCCGCAAAGGTCATTGTGACGTGGCTTGAGTACAATTCTGATGGCAGTCCTGTGCTGCTAGTTTTGTCTTGCCTTTCATCATCCAGCGCAAAAATAAAGGTCGGTGATCCTTGAAATCCGCAAGTGTTACCGTTACCAGGATCTTCTAAGCAATTACAAAGAGATATAGAAGTCAGCAGGTGTTTTGTGTACTTACACTAAATACGACTGACTTGGAGTTCGGGACTCATAGTGTTGCATAGAAGTGTTGTGCGTAATTGGATTTTGCCTGACGGCAGCTCGGGACCAGAAGGGACGCCCTAGACGACGCGCTAGACGAGGAACCCGAGATACTAGACTACGGACTACCTGTAGGCATAGACGTAGCGCTTTCCACTGGGCTAAGCTTGACTCGCTAATGTCGCGTGTCGTGAACTAACGAAGCAAAGTGTGGCAAACTGGATAGTAGTAACTTGTGAAGTATATTTCATATATAAGCTATATGTGAATCCGGGTTAAAAACTGGACTAGATTACAAATTAAAAATATCGAAATTGAAATAGATAAACACTGCCTGTATGTTACAGCCCGCAATTCTATTCAGCATTTCAAAGCCACGAGCGCATCATGCATGAATTCTGACATTCTCAACTTCTGAGAGACGAAACTATTCATTAAGTCTTACTTATAGAAGTATTTAGGTGAAATTCACTGCTTAAGAAGCAATATTAAGATGATTATTACGATATTCGAAATACTGAAAAAATTTTGGTAAGGCGCTAACATATATTTTATATTTTCGTTGCGTTTCTATGGATACGAAATAACAAAGTGGCCTCTCATTTATGAAACACCCTGTACCTACTGTTTGTTAAGTCCTCTGGACTTTTTAATGAGAATTTAAGCTTTCATTGATACCATAGTTACATACGTGACTTGCGCTGCGTTTCAGCAAAATCTCTAACGGTCATGCGGACAGACAGACAGTGACCGTCCCATAAGACATTTTCAGAATGTTGGGCGAACTCAGCATTAACATAACAGCACTCGCCTGCACTGAGATGAACTTAATTTTCGCAAAACAGGTACCTCGTGTTCCCTCAGTATTTTAGGACAATGAAGCGGACTAGCAAAAATAAATTCTTCAAGAGAGCCTTAACAATAAAATATTCTGACATTCTCAATTATACCATGCCGCTCTTGCGTTTTACTGTTTTTTTTGTTATATAATAGTACCAAAATCCAAGTCTGGCCGACTCAAGAAAAAATCCTGGAACCGCCACTGGATGTTGGGTCGTCTGTTGGGTGTGGATGTGTGTGTATGTAATGTAACACAGTACGTAATATCTATTTTATGTAGGTAGGCATTTGCTTGAAACGCATGCGCTTTGGTTAAATGAGTTTGGCTGGACTATAACGAGCTATAAGATCAATTGCAAAATTACATAGGTTTGAATAGGCAATAATTCAGTTTTACGTATTCACCAAAACGCACAACTATCTATATATGCATCTCCGTCAAAATCAACCCAGCTAACTAAATCCGACAGAAGTCATCCGGCAAATTTTGACGTGCCGGAATGCTTCACGGAAGATTTTAAACGGTCTACCTTTACACAAACACAAATTACCGGACGTGATTTGTAGTAAATATATCCACTCGATAATGTCTTCCTTTTCCTGAGGGCTTAGAATGTCAATGGCGTTGAGAAGATCCAGACTTGCAACAGCAAAGTGGAGAAAGTTCAACCTGAAAGCAACAACCTTGCTCAATTAAACTGTCTTAGTGGGATTAAATAGAAACCGTAAGAGCCAAGCAAGACTATTTACAAATGGGGTTTGTTAGTGCATCTTTGCTGCGACGGAACATTATTGGACGTTATTACCAGCACTTTCGGATCTGAAACAGGGGTTAGTACTTTCAGCAATACGTTTCAAAAGAAGATATTTGGGAATTGTGGCATACATTATTGACATTATTAACGCATGTCGTTAAAGAAGCACATCTTGAGCTAGTACTTTGTAGGTAGTAGCTTTAATTGCGATTACACTACGACCACGAGTACAGTTTCACATCTGAAATGAAGTGAAATCACGAAGTTCACATTGTTAACTTTTTCTTCTGCCAAGTTCAGGATCACAGGTCAGGACTCATATTTGCGTCTCCCGGATGGAAAAGGTTAAATGTATTTTCACATCATTTCAAGCTAAGTAAAAACTCGTGCTCTCTGTAGCGCAAGTCATTACCCCTGGCCTTGTTTAAACTCATTAACGTTACCGTTGCGTATCGTACTCCTCCAATCCGTCGGGGAGTGTATCTAGGAGCAAGTGGCGATTATACTTAGCGTGGGTGGTTTTGAGAAGTTTGAGACGCCAAGACGGATTTCTGAATACATCCACGTCATGTTCACTTCGGCTCGAGTCCGCTGTCATTCTCGTTACGCCCTCCAGCCTTGATGTACTGTCGTGCCCCGTGGCTTGATCTAGCAGTTCGGAATCAAGTACCCGAATGCGGTTTTTCTAGAAATCCCTGCAGTAAAGTTATTCACGAAATGTATAAATATCACAGGTTGATTACAGTGCTGAGATTTCTGAATAACTTTCTAAATGACCGTAAACATAAAGAGCGTGTTTTCTAAGAACCGTATTCTACTCGGTTCCGTCGTACTGGGGACAAAGGTTCCGCTTATATTTGATTTGACCTATAACCTGAAACAGACTCCCATCCCAAGCCCTACAGGAATGTTGTTTAAAAGAATCTCCAAATTAGTAAACAAAACTTTAAACAGTACCTCCCGGTTGGCTAATGCTGGCTGACGCTGACTGCCCGGGTGGAAAATCCTGATGCGACCTTGTACCAAACCCTAGGGACCCATGTGAAAAAGTCAAAGGTTTTGTATCTACCAGATTTGTACCCAGTACCCACCTTATTCCCCACCAGTTTCATGTAGTACAGGTGTGATGGGTACATGGCTGAACTCTCTTGGTACAAATAGTGTTTGGACCCACCACCTTCAACTTTGACCTTGCGATCTGGTGGATACAAAACTTTTCCGATTGTACTCGTACACCGTTGGAGGATACATAAACTGAAAACTGAAGCAGAAGCAGACAGGTAGACATCAACTGGGCATATAGCAGACAACAAGGCAGCAGCAGCAAACATCAAGTTCTCATCATAGGCATATGCACATGTGTGTTAGCTATACCGTTCTCATATAGTCTTACTCAGGTCAGGTGGGCATATAGTCACAGGTCGCAGCCGATATCCACGTAACTAAACCCGGTTGGTCAAACCTAACCTCAAACCTTAACCTGATTCGAGAAAGGTTCGATTTTTCTAAAATTATGGGGTAAATCTCATGAATTGCGAAATAGTATTCAACTGATTACGAAATACGAAAATCGAAACTAAAGTTTTGGGATGGGATAATACGAATTAAAAACTATTTTTGTTTCAACAGTACTCACTCAATAATATCAGCAAAGTAAAATACATCTAACTTTTATGATTTACTATTACCAATACACCAAGATACGTTTGTTCCCGGTTCCCGGAAAATAACGTATTTTATATACATATAACGAATTTTTAGATAGATGACGATTTTATGAAGTTACCGTGCATGATGGATCTACTCTCCATCTCAAAACAGTAGACACCTCGTTGTCGGTTGAGAAATGGGATAGCGTCACCTACACAGGTCCGTAAGAGCGGCATCAGAAAACGCGCATGTGCAAAAGTATGTTACAGAGCAGGCCCGTGGTTTATGAAGTCGCTCTTAACGGACCTGTGTATGTGACGCTTTCCCATTTCTCAAACGACAACGAGGTGTCTATTGTTTTGAGATGTAGAGTAGTTCTCTTCCAATAAAAAATTAGATCATGAAAAGGTAGTTTAGCGTGCGATCCAAAAAAAACACTTTGATTTAGTGTGCAATCCTGCCCGATCGTATACTAAACGTGTTCCAGGTCGGCTTCTGCTCAGTTGACAGCTGATGTCAATGTCTGCTATTTGGATGGATTGGACCAAAGGGCCGTTCATAAGTTTTTTTCCGGTAGGTTGGTACAGAGTACAGAACCTTGTGATGGTTGACCGTTACGACAAAATGACCCTAACAGAAGTTGTTGTACTCATCGAAATAAGCAACGTTTGCTTGAACAATTTTTCTGTTGAGTCCTTGGTTCAGGTCATAGGTCGGTTCTAAGGTGGCCAACTTTAACGTGACCTATGACCTGAACCAAGCACTCTACAGTAAAATTGTACAAACAAAAGTTGCTTATCTCGATGAGTACAACAACTATTATTATAGGGTCAGTTTTTCGTAAAGGTCAAGCATCACAAAGTTCTGTACCAACCTACCGGAAAAAATTGCTATTTCCTCAGTCATCAGTTGATTCTACCCCAGTCGCCCACCCGTTGGATCGAAGATCGAACCCAGTTCAATTTCCACAATTGAAAGAAAACTCTGCAAAACACTTCAGGTTCCGTCATCAGTCATCATCAGTGTGCTAAGTTAAGTACAAATACAATATAAAATTTACCTTCAAAATGTCCACTGTACCTTCCGCCACCGACTTCCGCCCTTGCCGATCCGACAGTACAGTCAATGAGTCAACAGTAGTAACTCTCGCTCCGCCAAGCCCACCCGCAATAACTCAATTGAAATTAAGATTTGTAGCTGCGGTTGGAGCAGAATGGTATTTAGATGAACAAAGAAAGGTAAGATCAAACCAGAAATACGATGTATAATATGATGACTGACAGATGAGAATGACGACGACTGACGACGGCGTCGAATTTTAAACGTCAAAATATAAATGTGGCATGATCGATGCGCGACGGAACAGAATTACGAATTATTCAAAGTCGGAGCGGAGCTGAGGTAGTGGCAGGGAAGTAGGAATTTTAGCAGATGTTTTTGAATTTGAACAGTGGAGCGTGCGTGGAGCTAGATTTTGATGAAGAAGACTGAGAGAGAGTGTGGATGGGGGAGAAGGGAGAAAGAAACGAATAACCTCTTCTGCTTGCACTCGTTCACCTCACCTCATCAACCTCTTTCAAAGTTTCAAAGCCGAAGAAGTGAATCCCTCCTGTCAAATAGATGTCAAATGTTTGGGACGCGTGTGATTTGGCCGAAAGTTGTCACATTTCTTCCCAATATATTTTGAGCAATTTATATAAGACATAATAGAATTCTAGCATTAGGGTGACCGTTTGAAAATAATTGTCATCACTTAATCTAATCGCGACGAGCGTGCAAAACTTAACGCTTCAGGCTTTATGACTTTTATTTGCTGAAATTTTACTTTGGAAATATTATTTTTAGTTTTCCAAATTCATATCTCAAAAATTTATTGCGCTTAGACCAAAATAATTAGAGTTTTGAGCCCTTTATTGTCAAAGTTTAATTTGCCAAATAAGAAAATGTCTAAAAAGACCCATTTGAAACGAGGAACAAAATATGGTATTCTAATCACAAATAATTATACAATGCGCATACTTGTACAACATACAACGGCTTGCTGCCGTTATGTAATCTCCCAGTATGTCATCCTTTTAAAAACCTTCATTGTGGCATCCCAGAACCTTCGTT
>JAQFYU010003315.1:0-10223 GCA_034694905.1 Ceratophysella granulata | reverse complement strand
TGTACTCAGAAATTATGCTTGTAGTTTTTATTGAACTTCGTGTCATTCACTCAGAAATTTGATAATATTAAAATTGCATAACGTTGTACACAATTCCAAGAATGTACAGATGTGTGCATAAGGGGGAAATGTCATGTAAATGCTGAATATTTCTCTTCGTAACTTTAGTCTCAAAATTGGGGAATACCTTCCTCCTAACCATAACCTTGCATGTATTTCTTCTCTGCGGTTATAGAGAACTACTGTCCGACTTGCACAATACCAAATTAGTAGTCAATAGTTTGTATATTTAATAGAATTTTTGCATTGAATGTTACATTTTTGTGCTCAATCTCGATTTGACAGTTACCAGTTGTAAATATTCAGTTGTAAATATGTGTTTGTATTGGTTTAGCCTTTACCTGGTCGCCACTTTCGCGTTTAATGCACAAGAATCATTGAGTTTACGTAAGTTGACACGGTTTATAATTTAGAAGTTAAAAGATACGCAGTGTAACATAACAGTCATAATTTAAATAGACAATATCGTATTCTTAGAACGGTGCAATCCAGGCCAAAAACCTGCAAGATGTGTTTCAATACGGAATTGTCCCGGAATCTTATCTACAGTTTCCGGTATTCCGTTCAAATCAGAAACTGTTAGACGCCTGCAGAAGTTAACATGTGGATTTGAGCGGAATGATCCTAAAGTATGGAATAATGTTAAAATTCTCATTTCTAATTGGGCTAAATGTGAGTGTATCCAAACTCCGACTTTAATTGACCGTTACGATAATTAAGGTATGTTGTCCGGAAGATGCAATCGTTCTCCCAACTCCAGATGTCACACTGACTTTTCAAAGAGACGTTCTACCCAAACTCGAAGAATGTGGTTCTAATTCAGTCAAAACCAGTGATTACATCATTGGGGGCAGAGTTCCGCCATTGGGATCATTTCCATGGCTAGCTCGACTTGGGTTCAAAGGTAAAAACCAGAAAATGAAAAAAATCCTGCTAATAATTATTTCCCAAATTCGGAAAATTCAGAATTACTTATTTACTATTGAAATTAGGGAGAGTGGACCAACAAATTGACTTTTACTGTGGCGGGGCAATATTGAGCAAGCGCTACATCCTTACGGCGGCGCACTGCGTCACCGGCGTTGGCTATCAATCTGAAATCGATTCCCCGTAATTGAAAAACGAATTTTTATCAGCTTTTTGAATGGATCAATATTCCAACTAATTCGAATATTCATCTTGCAGATTTGAGGTACAATTGGGTGAACACAACACTCGAATCGATCCAGAGCATTCCTCTGAATTACGAAAGGAGTCCTATGTCAAAAATTTTGTCGTGGAAAGGTTTATTCTTCATCCGGACTACAGTACAGAAACAAAACAAAATGATATTGCTCTGCTCCGTCTGTCAGAGGAAATTGAATTTACACGTAAGAATATTCTGAAGAGCATACGCTCCATGATTTAAAAAAAGGCAAAGTAAACTACTGTTTGCTCATTTGAATTTCATTTTTTGTAGCATTCATCAAACCAGTATGCCTCCCATTCTTTGAGAAGTACAACTTGACCAGATTTCCATACATTGAACCGGGTAATTCTGCTACTGGGAATTTGGCTGTTGCTGAAATTGCTGGTTGGGGAAAAGTTTCGAATAAGCGGGACGAGGGTAGCAGCAGCATTTTGCACTTCGTTCAAGTTCCAATTATTTCAAATTCGGAATGTCAGAAGATCTACGATGGGAAGACTACCATAACCTCTAATCAGGTAAATAAATGAAATGCAGCTAACACTTAAAAAGAAAGAAACCAAAATATATGTACTAAATATGAAACTTGACTAGTTGTGTGCTGGTGGGAGAGCTGGAGATTCATGTGACGGGGATTCTGGTGGGCCGTTAGTCATACATGAGGAAAATACAGGGAAACACTTCCTTGTCGCATTAGTCAGTTTCGGACCAACTATTTGTGGGACACCAGGATATCCTGGGATTTATACCAGAGTTAGTACGGAAAGCTTCCTTCCTTGGATACTACAGAATATGGAATAAGTTTCCGCGATGAGACTCAAATGTGTGACTCTAATCAATCAATAAAAACATCATATTTTATTGTGTTAACTCTTTTTTGTTAAGTGCTCATAATTGCAAATACTAAATATAACACACTACAGTAGCACTCGTGTTCAATGATTGTAAATTGTAAACATCTCCTAGCACACGTGATTGTCAACTTCAACTAGCAAGGGACAAATGTAAATTAAGTGCTAAGCATGCACTTTCATTGTGCTTGCTGCAAAATGTACAAAATACGACTACTGCAGTAGAAGACGAGCAGACAGACTGAACAATGTCAATTGAAGATCTATGACTCTATGAAATATCCAAGTGGAAGCTGTTAAAAATTTGAGTGAGAAATGTCTCGTCGCATATCAGGATTAGGACCAGAGTCGGGTAATGAAATGACCAATGTCAGAAAGTTCCTCAAAATGGAATAGTGCGAAGTCAATTTAAATTTAAGCAAAACCTCGCATGGATTAAGAAAACACAGAATTGACATATTTTCCGACTAATATTTGTTAACCCAAGACTGGCGATGCAACAAATTAAACTTCAGTATATTCGATTTTTCAAAACGGTCATTTACCACTTTTTGAGCTCTGGTCCCAACATATCCAACTGAATAAGTAGCTAATGCTAATAATCATCATCAAAAATGTCAGATTCTTCGTCAGCGTCAGCAAGTTGATTTTGTTCTTGTTTCACGATTGGAAATGAACTACTTCGTGGTTCCTCTTCAACAATTTCATTTTCAGCGCCATCTTGATCGCTAACATGCTGAACAGGCTCCGTGAGAGTACTGACTTCTGGCTCATTGTCGGAATCTGACTCAGCTGCTTCATCTTCATCTCTTGTGTTTTCATTGTTCAATTCCTCATGTACTTGGCTCACTTTCTCTAAAATGACAACTTCTTCGTCGGCCTCGTCGGCTCTGCTTCCGACATCTGAGACTTCTTTCCGATCATCATTAACATCTTCTTCCCCGGAAGAAGAATCAAGCTGGATATTTTTGACTGACTCATTATCCGAGTTTGTTAAGCTTCCTTCAGCTAATGCTGCCGTTTCGCTTTTCTCCAAGCCGTAGTGTTGTCCGACCACGTCGCCATGAGATGTCCAGTTTATTCGACTGTAGTACTTTTCTCTTCCGATTCCGAGTCGAGGAGTGTTGAACTTTGATGATCGGTCAGACAATTGCAAAAGTTCTTGCTTATGTTTCTTGCATGGCTCAAATCTGCGTTGCTACATGAAATTCAATTAGATTTTGTGTTAGACTCAATTCATCTAAAAAATCCGCCAATAATCATACATTCACGTCTTTGCGTAAAATACATTCTCAAGTTTTTTGAAAATACTTTTAATTTGGAACTTGGTTAAAATTTCGAAGCCTTAAGAATACAAATTGTCAGTATTCAAATGAATATTTTTGGAAAAATATTTATTTCTAAAAATACAAATGGAAAATCTCAGAATTCAACAGATTAAAGATTTAATAAAAAATGCGTATTCCAGGTGTTAATGCCTTCGAAATTGACACTTGCAGCAATTCCATGCGCCATAATTTTTAAAACAGGATTTTGAGCGCATTTCGAATTAATGTTTCCATAAAATGTTCAGGATTGTACAGTTTGGTCAATTCTAACTGGAAAATGCAAAGCACTTATGAAGGTAAAAAAAATCAAATGTCAAAATAAGAGAGATTTTTAGCACAAAGAAAATTTAAAATAGATTTTCAAAATACATGTATTTAATATGTGTTATTTACATGTAAATTTGTAATCATAGGCTTACCCGCACGCCTTCAAGCAGGAGCGGAGCACTGCGAACACGGCATAGCATGGTGGACATATCCTTGCGAAAACAGTCCCGCTCCAAAATGGATGCTGCGAATCTCAATTGGCGACGCATGGCAATGTCCTGTGCGGCAGAATAGCTGCATGCACGTCGCCATACCTGAAGATGCGAATCCCGAAGTTTCTGTTGCTTACGTTCGCATTTCATGATTTTCAGTAGCTCCTCTTCTTCTCTGCGTATACGGGCTTCCTCCTTTCGTTTCGCTTCTTTAATTCGTAAGCGAGAAGCATGATTGTCATTCGAAGTGGATTCAAAAACTGCATCTGCTGGTTTGTTCTTCAAAATTAAGTTATATGACTGAAAATGCATTTTCTTTGTTTTTGAGGGTTTCAAAGAGTTTGAATCTGCACCAGCCTTGTTGCTCGCGTATGAATTTTCTGACATTCTGTCTTCATCTGTAATTATGGAATCCTGATCATGATCAGTTTCACCTGGGAATTGGAGCCTTTTGTTTTTTTGTTTTTTTGGTTTGGTCGAATCTTCCATAACTTTGAGAATGGCATCTAGTCGAGATTCGTTTGAACGTGTGTTTCTGTCTCTAGCTGCCATTGCTGGTGGAAGGGAAGCCATTTTCATAAGCGCTTCGGAACGCAAGCGTCGTTTTAACTCCCTAACAATTCAAATTCTTTTATTCAATATTATGTGTATGTATTACTAAAATGCTTAGTCATTAAATTAAAGGCTCTGATTTGAGGTGCCGGACCGACCTGTATTCTTGTTGCTCCCTGAGTCGCATGGCGGCCATGAGTGCTTTGTTTCTTGGTGGAGCTGGATTAGCTTTGAACATGGATTGTGCTGCGCTAAACTTATTATTATTTGTCTTGATACTTGCCGAAGTATTTCCGGACTTCTTAGGTTTAGTGTTTTTCTTATTATTTAGAGTTTCATATCCTGACGAGGCAGAATGTCCCAATCCATGCGAATTCCCAAAAGGTTTGGTAAAAGAAAATGGCTTCACTTGTGCCATTAGTTTTTGTTTGCTCTCTTCTCGAACTTTTTGACTCCTGTTGTATATTGACAGTAAGTTACACAAATCTCAACGATGAATACAGATTTAAGTAATGGAATACCTTTTTTGATTCTTCAGCATAATTTTATCCAGAAGTGGTTCATACACGTGACTTGGAATTGGATGTGCTTTGAACTGCGTTGACTCTTCTTCAGCTGGCATTTGGTCGAGTTTGGTTTGAGATTTACGGATGTTCAATCTTTGAATAAAATTTAGAATAGAGTTAAAATGACAAACAGGATAATATTTATATAAAAGAATATAATTTCATACCTCTTTTCAATATTTTTTGGAGGAACATATTCCTTCCGCCTGCTCGAATATATTTCTGGACTAGATGACCAACGCGACAAGGTGCTCTCAGGGCTTGACGCGTCACTGTCCCCATTTTCTATATCGTCTTGAGAAACACTGTAATTTTTTGAACTATTGGCTTCATTTCGTTCTGGCGGATTTAATCGTGAACTTGTATACTCTATGGGACGATATGTATAGGATTTTCTGTTAAATTCAATTCCTCCGCTGTTGTAGGGACTCCGATGTAGCTCACAGCCTCGAATGTACATGGAATTGTCATTTTCGGTTTCGTGAAGTCTTGAGTTACCTTTCTGGTAGGCTGATTTGCAGAATTTAATTGCTTTCGAATCCAGATTTCGGCTGCTGGAATCTTCTGTGCTTCGGACATTGAGTAGTTTGCTTGTGGATTCAGTAATGCCTTCTACATCGCTGTCTTCGTACAAGGAAGCTCGAATTTGACGAAATTCTTCTTTGAGCTTTTCTACTTTATTTATAAACTCAGAATTTCCTAAATGCTGCACTTGGGAATAATCGGGAATTTTATTGTACAAGTCAATGATACTCCCCGTACGGTGAGGATCCCGACTGTGGCTCATTGCTTTCCTTGAAAATCGTACAATATACTTCCTATTTAAATTTCAAAGGCAAGTTATATGTAGAATATTTAAGATGAACACAATACTGTACCAACTTCAGTCGACGATACTACTTGCTAAAATGACACAAATACTTTCAATTAGTGGTGAAAGTAGAATGATATCCAAGGAAACCAAAGGAACAACACTCGGTGTCTCGTGTTGGAATTTAGACTTGGCATGGCAATGGAATCTCTTGTGTGTGTGCATTACCCCATTCTCAGTTGGTCAACGACTCAGGCACAGGCAGGGAGAATGAGAAAGGAAATACCTATGCAGGAGAATGAGATTATGGGATATGGGATGTTTAGTCAATAGCTTTCTCCGAACAAGTGAAAGTCTGCAGGAGTTTGTTTTCACTGTTGAAATGCATGAGCTATTCACTATTCACTCCATTTCCACACGCACTCCAACGCATAAATAGTCCTTCGGGATTGCAAATTAGATGACATTATGTTGCCTGAATGCCATTATATTTATTGATCAGGCCTGTTTGGTTGATTACAGAGAATATGTATACGATGGATCTATTAAATCTATATAATAGCTTCTGGTTTGAGGTTTTTATACAACTTGGTCTCGCTGTTGAGTTTTTAGCTTAAAATTGCAACGACTCACACCGGACTATTGGTTCCAATATCAAAATCTATTTCCATCCCGTGTATTTTGAGGATTTTGTATATTTGCATTTTTAGCCTAGTTAAAAAATTTCTTTGCACATTTTAATGTTGTTTGACATATTTTTGCAGTTCCACTGCATATTTTGACATTTCTATAATTTAATTTCCATTGTAATTATAATTTGTTTATTCAAAAAAATTGGCAGCTTTGAGTTTTCGATAATTTCTTAGTAAGAAATTACAAAAACTTTTGTGGTTACAATATGCTATTTTTCAGAATTTACTACGTTGTTACAATATATTGGTAGATGATTTGATTTTGTACCATGGATTTTTTAAAATGGCTATTTTGTGCATAGTAGCTGTTTTGGGGCCATAATTTAGAGCATATTTCGACCGTGTTTATTGAATGACCACAAGCAATGCATCACAGGGACCAGTAAGCTTGAGCTAATGAACTCTAAGTTAATATGTTTTAATTTAAATGAATATTGAGCACCTACTCAAATTAAAAGAAATAGATTTAGAGAGTAGTACAAGTATGAGAAGCAATAATAAATGAAAGCCTGGATATTTATCTTTCATACTTAGGATTTGGGATTTGCTGTCACTAGATAGATGCAGTTTTAAATAACATACAATAATATTATAAATATGTAGAGTAATGTCGTATTAGATGTAGAAGTCTTTGTATCTGGCTGGATGATTCGACATTGAGAGCGCTAGGAATCAAGAGCCGACACCATTATGGTCAAATTTCTTCTTTAACGTGAAATAATACGCTGCGCAACTTGCGTTATAGAAACTGCTTAAGAAATTAAATAGAAGGATTATAATGATTTTGTCTTTGCTTAAGAAAGGGGATAACGATAAGCTAATTATTTTCTGTAATATGTAATCAATTAAAATATTCCTCTTTCAATATATCCCTTGACTTGTTTTGGTACCTACAAAAAAACCTCCTTCATACATCTGTACCGCAGATAGTGGCTTGGTTGCATTTTCTTAAAGGTTAACTGTGGCAGGGAGACGGAATAGGGATATTGGATGGGGTTCAGAGAATTCAAGTTTTTCTGTCAATATGTATTCAGTTTATCGCTCTGATGAACGTCGTGGAAGAGACCATATGACGTTGAATTTGAGAAAAACTCGTTCTTGAATCCAGAACCTGATATGTTCAGCCAATATTTAATTGGACTACTACTGGAACTGACCGTTTGACATTGAGTACTTAAACGTATCTATGGTACAACAAATTAAGTGTTACAATCATCCCAAACAAAACAACTGTGATATGTCTTGAAGCATTTCTAATAAGAATTCATAATAAAAATCTCTTCCCCTTCCTGCATCAAGAAGAATTTAGGAATCTTGATGCTTCAATTTGATTAAACCAAATTTTACCACATTGTATATTAATTCCTATGTAAAAACCACTTTTCGGATTAATACACTCAAGCTAACAAATACCTTTTTGCGATGCTCTAGTTCTGTTTTTGCGCTTGGACCGAGTACGGACAAATAAGTTATGAATATAGAGTATAAGATAAGGTAGGACAGCATCCAGGCATGCTATATACTATTAATTGCAAAATAATTTCAGGCGAGGTTAAGTAGTCGACTAGTCGTCCATGCCACGCAAGTTTTTTGCTGCATCGAGTCAAGATTCAACGTTTATTTAATATTTTTAAGTGAAACCGGAGCTGATCAAACTTGTGAAATATATATTTTACAGGTCGTACAATATTTCATTGATATCAGTTTAGTAGTTAAGTTGAGGTGGCAGTGGCAGTGATGTGATCACGTCTATTGTGTACATAATTTCCATGGTTCATGTCAATTTGGATTCCAGGATGACCTGAAAACAAGTATTCTTTTCTATTCATCCTCAAACGCACTCAGACGAGTACTTCAAAATCGAGTACGGAGAAGTTATAAATAGCCAAGTAAATCCCTAATAGTGCATTGTCCAGATGCACTTAGTCACATTTTGCTTTGTTAGGAAGTTTTCAACACGAATTGCAGACAATAATTCCAGCCGTATGATAAAATTTGTTTGCCTTAGTCATTCCTCCACAGAGTAGCTTCGTGAAGGCGACGCCCATGCTTGATGATCTGTTTCCAATTCCACTGGACTACAAGCGTTGAGTTATTATGTCTTATTTGTATCACGCGATCACGAATCAGACAGTTTCAATTTCTACTAAACAGCTCATTTGTCGTACCTCATACATAGACTACAGAGTTATAAATCCTTTGATTCATTGCTCATCGACTCATCGATAAGTAGAGACAGTTCTGAACTGGACTGATCATTGTGTCACTTAGTTTACCATCCAGTTCCAAACTCAACTGTCTTACTTAATTTTCAGCGAACAAGTCCAAAAGTACGAATTTCATCATGGCTGTTTTTCGTTCCTTCTGTTCGCTCCTTGTGCTCAGTTTTCTACTGGTTGGAATCAGCGGTTTGGGTTACGGAAGAAGAAAAGTCAAGTCCATCGCTGACATTTCAGACGAAGATACGTATGAAGAAGGTCCTGTATACAGAGATGTTTATACTACAAGTACTTCAACTTCAAGCCCATTTACTCTAAATACGGGAGCCATTTTGAAGAAGAATCGGGTGAAGGGTCCAGCCGACATTGGGATTTATTACGTCAATTCTCCTTCAGGTTATATAAAATTCAATAACCCACAGATTTAATCCGTTGCGGTATCATACTTACTTTGAAATATAATAGCTAAACTATTTTTTCTTTCAATTTCAGCCTCTTGTGGTGGGTTTAGTACAGGCGTCTGTTCCAAGAACTGTGGAGCACTGGGCTACCCTGTTTACTGGTGTTATCCCAAGGTTTGCTATTGCCATTATGGAACAAAAGACGGAGAAGACGGACCGGAATTGCCCAATTGAATTCAAAGCGGCCTTTTAATTATATAAATGTAATATCTCGGTCAACTCGGGAAATAAACTTATTTTGACCAACTAAGATTTACTCAGACATTTACTCGAATTTTACTTCAAGTTATAATCGATTCATTTCAAGGTTCCGTTTATGCATTGTCTCTCAGTATGCTTGTAACCCGGATAGGGTCATTGACTATTTAGCGATAGATAGTTCTGTTACACTGTCACTATTTCGAAATCTAAATTTAAAAAAAAAAGTTTTACACATGTCATAAATTGAAGCAGTGCATAATTTCTGATCATGAAATAAAGTACTTTACGACTTCAAGTATGGAAACCCTCCTTAGAGTAGTCTGGAATGGGCCCGCTAGTGGCCTCAGCAGCGATTAACACCTTCCACCCAACATCCAACTTCAGATCAGAATCATTCTTTCAATATCATACTAAATGTTTCGCTCATTTATGCTGCTCCTATTTAGTAGACACAGAGCCTGAAGTTCAAATAAATCTATGACCTGTTGCTGGCCATTATCATCCTTGAGTCAGAAGAACAGAAGTCGGAAGGAGGTCGAGTTCATTAGCTTAAATTATATTTACTGCTTGCTCGTTGACTCAATCAGAGGCTATAATTTAAATTATATCAATTTAACATTATTACACGAAACATTTATGTATGCATAGCAGCGGCATACAACAGTCAAAACTCTGAGGGAATTTAATTTGGGTGGGTGGAATCAAATCTGGAACATGGTTGTTTTGGAACTTTTTACTGAGACTGAATAAATTATATGGAATGGGTGGGTTGTGGGATGTGAACATCTTTAGGTACTGTACGAGGTTGTCGTTGTAT